>JBCJKH010008501.1:0-21024 GCA_039877255.1 Loriculus beryllinus | reverse complement strand
ACCTAGTATGAGTAGCTGCATTGTTCTGTGAAACTGAGCCACGTATATGCTGATGCGCCTTTGCTGGCTTTGGGGTTTGAATACAGATATTTGACAGCACCTTATACAGAGTAAAATGAAAACCCAAAGGTTCAGAATCTAGGCTTCTCATGAGAGAGGTTGTGGAGGGTTGTTGAACACACGTCCTGGTTTAACAAAGTGCTGCCTGGCTTTCAGTATCAGAGAGCCTATTTCAGCTGTGGGAATGCTGCCCAACAAGTAATTGCCAGGGAACAGTCTGTGTAAGCACTTGGTGCAGTTAGACAGAAAAGAAAGAAAGGATACAAGACATGAGAAAGGTCACCAAGTGTATGAAAACCAATGTGTTTTGGCACATGGGATTTGCATGTTCCAGAAACTGACAATGTCCAGTGAGGTAATCCAACGGCTGAACAGGGGGCTGAAGGTCTCCTTGAGCTATTAATTACCAGTCACTGGAGTAGATTCTTTCAGCTCCATTAAAACCATAACTGTCCTTAATTTCATATTGCAATGAGGCTGAGCTTAATGCTCTTGTTGCTGACCTACTTTATTTGGCTTTGTTGTTTTTACCTTGTAAAACATTTCTGTTCAGCAGCATGTACTCCTCACCTTGTTGCATGCTGTACTAATCATGCTTTTATTATGTATTTTTGGATCCTTCTCACAGTGTGCAGAGATCTGTGGGTTTTTTTCATCCCAGAATATCAATAAGCTTACTGCCAAAGCTCCTGGTACTGCATCTACTTATTCTGATTGTCCCTTGAAAAAATTAAATTGTTTGAATGTGAGAGCAGAGCATGGTTCAAGGTCCACTGCATATGAAAATGGAATTGATTACTCCCAATGAACAGAGGCGTGCAGCTCTTAAGAGCATTATACAATAAATACATTGGCATATACTATGCATTTGGCATGCTAAGTAGTTTACTGAACTACTCTCTGCAGCATATTTTAATGAAATGCTGACAGATCAGCATCTCTACTGGATAACAGTGGTGTTGGTCACAAGTGACAGATGGTAAGGAAGGCATACAAAGTACTCTGTAAGACAGCAGCTCCTCCATGACTTTCTGCTCGGTGTTGCTACACTCTTGGAAGTTATCATTAGCCAGCAATTAGAAATCAACAATGAGCACATGACATTCCTCCAGCTCGGCACCTAGAAACTTGTTCCTTTAAGCTCCCACATGAAAGAATAATTGCACACGGAGTATTTTTCCTAAAGAACTCAGCCTTATCTGATACAGGGTTGGCATTAGCACCCCATGTTAGATGTGATGTGAGAAAGAACAGCTTGCTGATGGAGGAACTCTGCCTTAGACTCAGGTTCTGCTTTGCTGGCTGGTGCACAGGGCAATGCAGCCAAAGATAGATGGAGAGAATAGGGGGGGCTGCAAGGGCCACTCCTGGCTCCAACAATTTCTGAGCCATGGGTGGCACTGGCACAGAGCCTGGTACTGCCGTACCTCTTCACTGCTTTTATATTTCTTTTCTTTTTCTGTGCCTGAGGGGAGGGTTTATTTATGACAACAAAATGGAAAAAAAAATAAAAAAAAAGAGTAAAAATAAACCACAACAAAACAAACAAACAAAACTTTAATCACAGCTGGCTTGTTTTTTAAGCTGAATAGTTCCACAGTGGAACTAATCAAAGTTTATAGACAGTTCTTCCTATCTTATATCCTCACCCGCTCCTAATCCTACCGCTACCTGAGGTCTCTTGCTAGAATAATGTTTTTCTTACATTCACTGTGTCAAGACTGTAAGCAAGCAAACTGAGAGCACCTCGCTTCTGCCAGGCTCACAACTCCCTTTGGTCAAAGAAAAGCTGGAGACGAGACGTGGCCCTGATTCTTTGTATTGTTGGTGCCACCCAGTGCTGAAAGCCTGGAAGTGGCACTGCAAAGGCACATGCATGAAAAGTCACAGGCTACCACCTCCGACGCCTATTGCACAGCCATGGCCATGTCCGGTCTGAACACCCGAGTGTGGAAAAGAAACAGCATTTGGAGTTTTCTCTGAATTTTGGATGCTGGTGGAGATCAGCTGGCATGAAAATGCATATGGGTGGTCATATAGGTGTTTAGTGTCTTACAGTAATGGGAGGTCTCTGTAGTTAGACTCAATATGAAACTGTGTATTGGGATGTCTGGCTGGAATACATCCATTACACACAAAAACATAGTGGCATGTGATGAATTCACACATGTGCCTGGTCCTATGTCTTAGGTGAATGTCTCCATGCTAAGGACATCTCATCATAGGGGCTCCCTGGGTGCAAGGCCTTGACACCTGGCATAATCCTTGGCAAAACGCTATGGCTTCTCTCCTAGGTTTTCCCATTTCCATGCAGCTGATGGGCTCAGGCTTCTGCTCTATAAGTCACGCTCATTTTGACAACTTATCTTTACATCCAGCATGCACTCTACAGATCCAGGTTGAAGGAAAACTGAGAGGATCACCTCAGCAATGCAGAGTAAGGCTCCTACCTTCATTTTTTTAGAAGGGCAAGCATCATATTTCACTTTTGGGGGGGCATTCAGTTCACTGAGCAGGCAGAGTATGGTGCTGCAGATACCAAGTGTAATAGTACAAATACTGGTTGCAAAACAAAATGGTGTGAAAAATACGTTATCACTTCTTTATACAAGAACTGTTACTGGGTAAAGTCCAATAACCCAGGTTATGAAAAAAAAAAAAAAATCTCCATAAGAAAAAGAAGAGAAAAATGTCCTAGTGATAACTTGCGTTTTGCTGCTGAATCGGGTGTTGATGATAGCAACAACTGTCCAAAAAGAACCAATCCTCCCTAAATGTGAACCTGCCTCCACACAACACATATTTCTATCTTGAATGGATTATATCTGGGTTTGGTAGGTACCTGAGGGGTTTGTCTCTTTTCTGATGTTAGCATCATTGTGCATGTTGTTGTGCCAACTCACTTCTCTATGAATCAAACTGAGTTGCCCCGATGAAACGTACCCTCAGGAAGTTAGCTGGGCTTCGGATTTATATCCTGACAGAAAGTGTGGCATTTACTGGCTTAGTGTTGTTTTAACCTTGAAAGACAGCTGTAAAGTCACTGTTACAGCAGTGAATACACAGATGTCTCAGAGAAGAGCTGTCAAAGAGGGCACTGAAAGGCTGTGTCCTTTTCCAGTGGTACTTTTGTCTTGTGCAACCACTCTGCATTTCAGCCACCACAGAAAGGAGGCAAGTGCGCTGTCAACAGTACTGGAAACCAAAGCTGCTGAAATATGACCAGAAGGCAAGCCCTTTGTTAAGAAGGGCTGTATTGTCCACTTGTCACTAACAACTAAGGTTATATGGATCGCTCTTCCAAGTTAGCTGCAGAGGTGAAAAATCATGTTGTGGCTTCTGGATCATTGTAACTGGTTTGTTCTTTGATTGCCAGGGCAAAAGAAGGTCTCCCCTCTTCATTCACACTTTGCATTTGCATTTTAACTTGTTCACACTTTGGCCATAGATTCACACTTTGCCCGGTTAGCCAAGATCTCTTTCCTTGGCCCTCACAGAGTAATTCCAGAGACAAGAATTGCTGGAGGAAGACATGATTTTGTCCTATGTCCATTTTGCTCTTTCAGAGGTTATTATATAGAGGGGACAGAAACTAGAGTGGCTCCTTTACTATGCTTTACAATTACTTTTCCTTCTTTAATTGACACTGGTTTTGACACAAGCATGTATTAGCAGTAATTTGCTGCATTGCCAGCTGGCAGTCTGACAGAGTATATATAAGCGTAGACCTGCAATCACAAACCCTGGGCAAATGGACAATCATGGGTTACAAGGGATGGTTTTGACGGAAACGCCTTACATGCAGTTAGTTAATGCACAGACTCAGGCTTAAACTCTCAGCTGCAGAAAGCCCTTTTCCAGTTCCTTTGCCCAGAAGGAAGCCAGAAGCAGTACAAAGCAGCAATAAATCAATCAGCCAGCCAGCCTGTAAGTGCATTGCACAACCAGGTAAATAAACAAGTACTAGAAACAATAAAAGACTGTAGCTGTTTTCACTTTGGCAGGCTAAGCCATTCCAGATAATCAATAGAGAGAGGAGGAAAGGTCACTGACTGCTTGAATAAATCTCATAAAAAAACCCTAATGTCCGAACAGCAGTAGCTCCATCTGAGAACAGAAAGGCATGGCCTTTAACAGAATAAACCCGAGACTGCAAACTGGCAGGGGACAAACATTGCAGCATAAACACTACAGACTATGGAAATGCTGTAGAAAAGTAGGATATTCAAAGCATTGATCTTTTCCCTTGGTTTCTTACAGCTACAGAGTTCTCTATTCCTTTTTGGCACATGGAAGAGGAGTCCTGGAAGAAAACGCTTGATAAGCTAACCTGATAGATGCACTTGTAAAGTAATAGCTTTCCATATATTTCAATGTTCTGGAGAGCATCTTAGTTAAAAAAACAAACAAATGAACAAACCAACCTGAATACATTTCTAACTCTAAAGGCACTGCGCAGATGGACATGTTTTTATGTATGTCAATTGCTGGTTTTAAGCCATCTCAGGACAGATTTTAAAGTCACCTTCACTGAAGCAAATCCCCCAGGAATGAAGTATTACCAAAGTCAGTCTTCTGCCAAGTGCTTAAGAAAGTTTGGCAGAACACTTCTTTCCTGCCCAGAGATGGTGATGCTGGCCATGCACTCACTTACCTTGGTGGATGCAATTGGGAAAGCTAACATTAACAAAAAAGCTAAAGAAGCTGATCTTTGCCAGCCTGTGTTGGTTGAAAAGGTACAGGCTTCAGCTGTGAACCATTCATTGCTGATCTAAACCTACTGTCTGCCATGGTTGTTGTCTGATGCTCCATGCCAATCCAAAGCAAGGAACATTTATTTCCCTGCTGTGCGTTATGGTAAAACCACAGTCCAGAAAATCTACAGTTTTATGGAAAGATCTATATAACTATGATCTGCATGGGCCACACTAGGGCCTGCAACATGGCAGCAGACGCTGCTGTATGATCATCATTTTCCAAGCACCGTCCTGCAGAGCCCACCCACTGCTTGGGTGTTTGGCAGTAGCCACCAGCTCTATATCCATCTGCATTGCTAAATGCTGAAGTGACTGTACATTAGACTCAGAGGTTTGATGACAGCTACAGACAGGGATTCCAGTTACTTTATGTCCACAAATTTGCAAAGACCAGAACAGCAATCAGCCCTGCTCATTCAGTGTGCTGAGTCAACAGTAGGTAGGTGTATCTGTGTACTTGGAATAAAACAATTGTGCCTCCTGCTTCATCTTTCTCTGTTGACATCAGCAACAAAGAAATGGCAATATGGAGTCTTCATGAAAATCTAGGGAAAACCACACTATCTGAGTGATGTGGTTTAAGACCAGCCAGCAACTCAGAACCACATAGCCCCTCTCCCACTCCCCCCAACTTTTTCTGCCCCCACACCCAGAGGGATGGGGAGGAGAATCGAAAGAATGTAACTCCCACGGGTTGAGATAAGAACAGCCCAGCGACTGAGGTATAACACAAATCACTGCTGCTGCCACCAATAATAATAATGATAAGGGAAATAACAAGGGGAGAGAATACAACCGCTCATCGCCCACCAACTGATACCCAGCCTGAGAGCAGTGATCTCACCCTTCCGTGTAACTGCCCCCAGTTTATATAGTAGGCATGATGTGCTCTGCTATGGAATACCTCTTTGGCTAGTTTGGATCACGTGTCCTGTCTCTGCTTCCTCCCAGCTTCCCCTCCTCCCTGGTAGAGCATGAGACTCACAAAGTCCTTGGTCAGACTAAACATTGCTGAGCAGCAACTAAAAACGTTGGTGTTATCAGCGCTGTTCCCAGGCTGAAAGTCAAAAACACAGCACTGCACAAGTTACTAAGACGGAGAAAAATGACTGCTAGTGCTGAACCCAGGACAGTATGCTAGATGAATATGTGTCATGATTTAACCTCAGTCAGTAGCTCAGCACGATGCAGCTACTCGCTCACTCCCCAGTCCGCAGTAGGATGGGGAAGAGAATTGGAAGGGTAAACTGAGAAAACACAGGGATTGAGATAAAGACAGTTTAGCAAGTAGTCAGAAGCCATGCACACAAGCAAAGCAAAATAGTGAATCCATTCACTACTTCCCATCATCAGGCATGTGTTCAGCCACCTCCAGGGAAGCAGGGATCCATCATATGTAACACCATATCTGCAAACTTCCGCTCCTTTCTTCTTCAGAACAAGTTATGTGAGGAACACCTGACGGAACTGGAGTTGTTTAGTCTGGAAAAGAGAAGGCTCAGGGGGCACCTTATCACTCTCTACAACCACCTGAAAGGAGGTCATAGTCAGGTGGGTGCTGGTCTCTCCTCCCAAGTAGCAAGTGATAGGACAGGAGGTAATGGCCTCAAGATGAACCAGGGGAGGTTTAGACTGAATATTAGGAAGAATTTCTTCACCTTGGCAATTGACCATATCATTCCCTTAGTCTAGGGACCACCCTGGTAAAATGTCCACAAATGCCCACAAAATCTCCACTCAGTTCATTTAGTCTATGCCTTTGGGCTCCATCACCATATAAGCTACTAGGAAGAAATTTAACTCTACCCCAGCGAAAACCAACACACCAGGAGTGCTCAATAGGGATTTTTTAAATCTTGTTAAACATCTGGGAAAATTTAAGTTAGAAATAAGGAAGAAGTTCTTTACTGAGAGAGTGGTGAGGCACTGGAATGGGTTGCCCAAAGAAGTGCTAAATGCTCCATTTCTGTCAGTGCTCAAGGCCAGGCTGGACAGAGCCTTGAGTGACATGGTTTAGTGTGTGACGTCCCTGCCCATGGCAGGGGGGTTGGAACCAAATGATCTTAAGGTCCTTTCCAACATAAACCATTCTATGATCTGGGGTTTAGTGAAGGGCTTGTGGTAGCAACAGCTAAAGCCTTAAATGATTTGATAGCTGTGGAAAAAGGAGTTAGTGAGGATAAAGATGACCAAACACATGGCTTTTATTTAGTACCTAAATGGCATTTCCCATACCCCTCCTTCCCTTTATTAGCCAGATTATATAAGCAAACAAGTAGTTAACTGCAAATTACAGGAGTACACCTGCAAAGCACCTGAGGATAACTTGCAATAAGTGACAAATAACCTCCACAGAGACATATGAAATTAATGGAGGTGACCATGTATCATAGGCACAAGAGAGTGGTGGGCTGGACTGTAGCGGCTGCTTGTGACAGTGAGGTTCTTAGCCTGCTGTCTTGTGACTGTAAGTCGGACTGAGGCACAGACAACAGAAGCATTTTCAGCAGTGCTCACTGAAGTGCTGATGACATTTGAGTAAGGTGCTTGTGAAAAGCTTCTGAAGCCTTCATACAAGGAAAGCCTTGATCCTCATTGAGTAACTGATGAGTTTCTTGCTGTCATTTATCAGCAAGCACTTGCTTGTTCTTGGCTACCTGCAGGAAAGAAAGCGCTATCAGTATACATGCAGGCTGATGCCTCCCTGCAGAAAAACTCAGTGAGCCTTTGAGCTAACAAAAATATTCCACTTGCCCAGTCTGAAACTGTTGGGTTCAAATCGCTAAAGGGGATGCACCATTATCTTCTCAATGGCACTAGAGGCCTAGTAGACCCTGGATTGGTCACGATCAGGAACATTTTGCAAAACTTTAGGTGGCATTTTAAAGCATGATGTCAGTGAAGAATTAGAAGAGAAAATAAGGTTCAGAACAAGCTACGAAAATTGCATAAAACGGGCTGCACAACATCTTTCACAAACAGCGCCTAAGAGCTCTGTTTAAGGTGTTGTACTGCTTAAGAGGTGCCCTGGTGCGCACAAATGTGTGTGCTACTTCATTATCTGCATGCGCTGCCATTCTCCCAAAAGCAATGTGCCACAGACCAGATGCAGGAGTGTTTAGTTCCATCTTCTAACCTTACCCAAAGAAGGCAAGAGACACTAGAATGTAAATGTGTCCTCTGTGCCTACTGCATAACTGACACAACCTGCTGGTACAGCTGTGCTGTGGGGCAGTTCCAAACCTGTAATTTCCATGAAGCCCCTGGGACAATTTACAGAGTAAGCAACTGCAATTGCTCTGGCTTGATTTCAGCATTTTGAATCAGATCCTGCCATTGTTCAGCACAAACTTTTTGTGCAGCACCAGTCTGATGGCCTGAGGCCGAATTTCTAACTTGTCCAAATAACATTCAGCATAAGCTCCCTATGATAATTAATCAGTGGCTATTAAAGCAAAAGATACCTATGATGTCTGATGTTTAATAAAGTCTTTTCATGTCATTTTAATCACAGTATTGCAATGGCAGGATTTACTTTTATTTAAAACAAATATGGCTTGCACAAGGTTCCCACGATATTGCTTTTGGTGGTAAGATAAAGTAGCAACTCCTAACAATGTCAGGAGATATCAAACTACATAATCTCTTTTAGCTCAAAGAGCTCAGAATTTTTGTTAAGTACCTAATTCAGTCCATCACCAGGCCTAAATAACTTTGCAGTTTGAAAACCCCAGCAGAAGAGCTCTTCCTACCTGACCATTACCACATACACACACACAAAAGGCTTACTCAGCAAGAATGATTTCAGTAAATAAAAACGACAGGTCATTCGGATGATGTGCCCATAGGCTACCATGCATGATACTTGGAATAGAAGTATGGATTTTAACATGATAACTTGGGATATTTGCCTACTCCTAAAATTTGGTACAGTGATGAAAGATCATCAATGTGATAAGGCAAATACCAATTTAAAGTTAATAGGGACAATACTTCTATAGATAGTGTAGTTTATGTTACAGAACCAGGGTTTATCTTTACTTTTTGATAAGGAAACAGGCAAAATGTATCCTGTAATATGTGTTTCTCCGTTTACAGTATCCCCTGTAGTGAAAAGCTTGTTTAAAATGATGCATTGTGATGCAGATTTCTGTGGTTCTCTGCAGGATTTAGGGGTTTGAACACTGAAAACTCTACAGGGGAATTTTGGTTTTTTCATGGTCTTTTTTTGATGAGCTGGTTGGTTGGCTTCTTTACAGAAAAAAAGAATGGGACTTAAATACAAGCTTTAGAAAAATGTAAGCCCTACAATGAAAACCGAGCAAGAGCTTCAATGCAGTAACACAGACACATTCAAAGAGAATGTTATAATACTCTGGTTTCGCTTCAAGCTCAGCATTCCTCCTTTCTCACCCTTACAGCTGTATAAAGTAGCAAATACATGAAAAAAAGTCAATACTGGCAGTTTTTCAACTCTGTTTCTTACAGGCTGTTTTCAGTGACAGACTGGCAGCTCCTCAAGAGCCAGGAGATGCCTTTCCTCTAAGCTTGGCTGGCAGTCACAGCCGACCCCAGAATGGCAGGAGGTATCAGAAGCAGTGGTTGTCCTGCCACAGGGCACCCGTGGGTCCTGGGACCAGGAGTGGGTCTCAGCAACCAGCTCTGCACATGCCATCCATGATGTGTGGGCCCAAGGGTGGGTACCGGTCACCCCACATGTGGGTAATAGGTTCAGAAATGCAGAGGAGCTCCCGGGCTGCCGCAAAGCCTAAGGAGCACAGCACGGAGACCAGCCATCCTGCCCGAGCTGTCAGCACCCTGGGGTGAAGCGTGAGCTGAGCTGGGGACTGTGGCAGTTTGCCTGTTGAGCAGGGCTGGGTAAGGCTGAAACAGGCAAGAATCTCCCTGTTCAACAGCTCAAGATATCTGATATTGTGCAAAGGGGAGCAAGTGCTGGACAGTCAATGTTTCCCCATGGGCCGCAGTCCTCTTGGCCCTGTTTGCACATCTCCTTGGTTCAATGATATGTCAACCTTTCCCTAGTCATCTGAGGCAGTAGTCTTATCACTGTGCTGAGCTTTCATCCAACTGTTCTTCCTGCTGCTCTGAACATGCATTCTATGGCTAAGGTGCTCTTCTTGGACAGATGAGGTCCAGCTGCCATTACACTTTGCCAAATTTACATATGCCTCATATTTAATTTGCCTGCTATTCTTTCTCTGGTATTGACATAGCTATTTCTGTATCTGAGTCACAGAAGAGGAAATTAAGTAAACCTTGTACTGTAGTGACTAGGGCATGGACTGTCCACGGGCAGGCAAGGTCTGTACAAATACCGTATCCTCTGTCTTTTTAGCAGGAGGCAAAGTTGATTTTTCCACATTCACAGAGCTGTAGCTTCAAGTGACCAAACAGGATATTATAAATATTTAATTTCAATAGATAACTGGGACGTGTCCCCTGCAGAGCATCCCAGACACCATGTCACCCAGTGTGGGTGAGGATGAGCTGAGTCAGCTTCTGAGCCTGTCCAGGGCTGTTAGTCAGGACCTCGAGGGATGTGCAGGGGAGGCTGCTGTTCAGGGCTCCCCAGAGCAGCATGAGGATCACCCCTGAGCAGCCACAGGGCCTACTGCCCTCCTGATGGCAGCCTTGCTGACAGCCTTGGACCTGTTCTTCAGCTGCAACTGCTCCACTGTGCTAGGTAGTGAGGCATTGAGCTCTGCCTTTTGGCTCCATGTGCAAGGACAGAAAGTCATGGCTGGGATCTACAGCATCTATTGTGCCAGTGTTGTGGTTTAAGCCGAGCCAGCAACTAAGTACCGCAGAGCCTCTTGCTCGCTCCCCCCAGCACTTCCCAGTGGGATGGGGAGAACCGGAAAAAAATCAAAAAACCCATCAGCTGAGGTAAGAACGGTTTAATAATTTAAATAAATGTAAAATATAAAAATAATAATAGAAAATTAAGAGCAAGAAAGACAAACCGCATGCCCCCTGAGGAAAGAAAACAAAACCCAAAAAAGTGATGCATAGTACAGTTGCTCACCACCTGCCGACTGATACCCAGCCTGACTCAGGCAGTGATCTGGGCCTTCCAGGTAACTCCCCCCACTTTCTATACTGGGCATGATGTGTTGTGGTATGGAATGCTCCTTTGGCTAATTTGGGTCAGGTGTCCTGTCTTTGCTCCCTCCTTGCTTCTGGTGCCCCTTTTCACTGGCAGAGCATGAGACTGAAAAGTCCTTGATCAGAGTAAGTGCTACTGAGCGACAACTAAAGCTTTGGTGTGTTATCAGCATTGTTCTCAGACTAAAGCCAAAAGGCAGTGCTTTTTTCTAATAGCTGTGATAGCATACTGAAGGCAGCAAAAGCAATGTAAGCAAAAATACACCTAGAAATAAAAGCAAAAGCAAGAAGCTTACAGCAGCTGCAGCACTACCGCACAGATCAGCAGTGGTACATTCACAGTAAAGATACACTTCACAACTGCAGTGAAGACCCATTTTATACCCATTGTTCCAGAGTTCAAGGATTCTGGATTGAGAGAAACACAACACAATGAAGAATCATAAGTAGTTTATTAATACGGGGAAAATATAGAGGTAACAAAAGATATTGTAAAGGGTATCTCTGATGTTTGGTTGTCTTACCAACCCCAAAGACCATGTGATGATGATCAGGAAACCAGCTCTGAGAAACATCATTGCAGTGTGAGGTGGCAGGTGTCCCTTAGCAGGCATGCCCAAGGAGGCAACTTTGACCTGGGTGGTATGAGGTTTTGCCTGTCCACATTGCATGAGGCTCAGGCTTTTATACTAACAAAAATGCACACTCATTCTGGCACACGGGGCCAGCCTACATCAGAAGTGGCCAGCGTTATTTAGAAACATCTTCAAGGGTTGGGACTCTTCCAGGGAGTTCTAGAGTGGAACTTTCCGAGGAGCAACCAAGCAGGACCTTCCAGGGAGGAGCCAAAGTGAGACCTTCTGTGGAGGAGCCAAAGAGGACAAACAGTACTTTTCTATCTCTGTGTGTTTCATCACGGACCATCACCTCGTGTCACTGACACACCAATATTTGAGGACTCTGCACCTTGAGAGAGATTGTACAACATTCTTTCAGCTGACCCACAACAAAACTTCAGTTTTGGTCATCCTGACCTAGAAGTATGTTCTGTTGGTCCCAACTTTTGTTTCTTTGATATCATAGAAAGATCTAGGTTGGAAGGAACTTTAAAGCTCATCTAGTTCCAACCCCTGCCAGGGGCAAGGACACCTTTCATAGACCAGGTTTGGAGTGGTCTGTATCCCCAAAATCAATCCCAGTTCCCAGGATTGAGTGCCTCTGGTGATGAGTGACTGACAGTTGGTGAGTAGGTTAGACCTCTGTGGCTTCAAATATCATCTTGTACCTATACCTTCAAGGCTGTCACTTTCATACCATGCCTGTACTCCTCTTTGCATTTTTATTCTACAGTCATACACATTTTTTAATGCATATAGTAAGTACTTGTTACTAGTGTTAGTCACTATATATCTCTGCGTGTGTGTGTGCATATTTATGTATATACACATGCATATATTTAGATATATACACATATGAGGTAGGTGAGTAAGGTTAAAGTAAGGTAGCTCTGCCCAAAAAACCATACAATGTAAATAAAATGCTACCAGTGTGGACCATACAGTCAAGATTTAAGACATCCTTCATCTAAAGAATTGTATCAGTAATACCATAATAGGTCTAAAATGCCCAAGTAACAGTATTAGAAACACTGAATTTGGATATGAATGTAACAAACAGAATTGTAACCAATGAATAATTAAGGATTGCTTACTTGGGAAAAAAAGAGCCACAATGAAGGCAAAAATGTGGGTGCAGGAAAAGGAGAAGAATGGGCAGTGAGGTATAAGAGCAGGTGAAGAGCAAAGAAGGGTGAGAAGCTTCTGATGGAAGGAGTGCAGATGCCAAAGCTGAGCTGCAGACCCAACAGTACCACGGATGCTGGAAGGAACCCCCCTTGGAGAATACACTGGTCTCTCCACCAGAGAGACCAGCTGGTTCACAAGTCTTGGTGTGGGATGATGCAGTAAAGATGCACAAACTTCTAAGGAAGGATAGACTTCATACCTTAATACTGTGTGCAGGAAGGAAGACAATAGAATTGCATCTTAATAAGTGCTTGATTTATAAGATTTCTTTGTAGTAATATAATTATGTATCAGTACTAATACTACTAATAAGAAATAGAATTGTCACTCCATATTACTTGCACTGGCATAATTGTGAATTAAGCTACCTAACAGTGCTGTGTTTATAAGGCAGTTAAGATGTCACAAGCTTTTTAGATGTGTGTTTTGCTTAGTTAATAAACATCATTAGCATCCTAGTTCACTAGCTCTCAAGCCTCCAGTCAAATGGAGAAGAGCTGGACTTGGGAGTAACTGCTTTGTACCCTTGGGAAGAACAGGAGACAAAAAGAGGCAATTTAGACACACAGTTGGACCTTCCCTCAGCAAATTAAAAAAAAAAAAAAGAAAAAGTGCTTTTAAATAGGTCTCTAAGGAGGTGTAAATCCTTTACAGGCCTTTCTAGGGCCTGTGGCCACATATCCCATTGGCATAGTGGAGAGATCAGGAGTGATTGGAGCTGCTTAGCACACTTAAAGGGGTGTGATAGGGATAGATGATGACTTCATTTTTGAAAGAGGGAACAGTGCCATGGTAGGCCATGATTGCCTCTCTGCATTTTCCTCCAAGACAAAAGTACAACTGTGTCCAGGTTTAGAGTGGAAAGCACATGGAGTGGTGGGTAAGTCAACATGTTTGGACTGCAGCACTCCCCAGACAGTGGCCTTGGCATTTGACCAGCCATTTCCCTCTCCACTTGAATGAGAAAATCCTTTTTCATTCCCTCCCAGCACAAGGTCTCTCACATAGGTCAGATTTTCCTTGGATGAACCTTGGTGAAGACAAAGACTGACCATACCACATAATGTTGCCCATGCAGCCAGTTGCTGGCATCTGCATCCTTGGAGTCATTGAACACTCACCTGGCCATGGCTGATGCCAGCCACACGCAGCTGTTGGAGGCCATCAGGGCAACCTGGGCTGGGGTTCCTGAGCTCTTCAGCTTCACCCATCCACCCATCCATCCATCCATGGCTTCATGCAGAGGTGCCATAGAGCCCTCAAGTGCCACAGGAGCAAGGCAAGGTTTGCCAGAACGGGTTCAGAGATTGGGAAATTCCTGAGCCTTGGACACCACCTATTTCAAGGATTTTCTTTACAGCCAGATGTGAGTTAAGGAGGAGGAGGAAGAAGAGAGAAGGATGGAAATTTGTATCATCTGTCAGAGTTCACCCAAGAGGAAACTAAATTCTTCCAATCTCACCCTAGGCATGCAAGTTTGATTTTACTAATACATCAAAATACATCAAAACTTCTGCTTTTTGCTTTGTGACGCATTCCCAGCAAAACGTAAAGCCATAAATCACAGAGCAGTGGGATGACTGATTTAACTTAATAAAGGGACATGGTAGGAGGAGAAAATAAATCATACAGATAGGCTTGATTTGTGGTTACAAATGTGATGTACCAGCCTATGTATGCACACAAAACATACAACTTACAGTTCTGTCCAGACCACTGCAACTCAGCACTGTTGTTACCACACTGCTCAAACATCCTGCTGATACACTCCAATTACTGCCAGTTCTTTTGCTTAGAAGAAACCTTTTTGTTCTGCGCAGGAGTGGAAAATCTCAGTGACATTCTTAGTGTTCACCAATGTAGGTCTCTGCTCGGCGTGTTACAGCCTGCATGGACCCAAACTGACCTTACTTGAATCAGGACAGACATGTCATGGTCCTGGAGACCTGGTACCAGCATCACCCATTTCTTCACATGAGCTGTGCAGAGAATCACCTGAGTCCCCTTCCCTCTTTCAAACGGCTGATCCACCATTTCCAGCAGCAGCTGGGAATGTAAACCTCTGCAATCCCAGTCATTACCTCCTTAATTCTCTTGGGGACAACAGCCTGTGCCCAAGGACCCAAAGCCCATCTCATGGCTGCATGGCCATGGCTTAGGCTGCTGCAGGCAATGCACAGTCATCAGAAGGAGCCACAGGGCATCTACAGAGCAGAGGGCAAAGGACACAGGATGACACCACAGCACAGGTGGGCTGGTGAAGACGGCATCGCTACCAGCTCAAGGGCTCATGAGAAAAAACCCACTGTGGGAAGGTATAAAACCATCAAGAAGTAAACAGGGAGGTGAAATAAGAAACACCATTGAGGATGCGCTGGGGCTGCAGAGACCAACTCTTCTCCCTGTGAGGTCGTGCTTGTGCAGCCAGCAAGGCACTGAGGTTGAGTATGGGGCTGGTGAGCTCCCTGTGCTCATTAAGCCCCAGCTACCCTGTGTGTGTTAGCTAGCAAAAACTAGCTTTGGTCTTTGGAGCTGTGTAGGGGCTGACGGGTGTACAAACACTGTGACACCAGTGGGAGGCTCAGATCTCACTGCACCACAACCCAGATGCAAACAGGAGTCCTCACAGGGGGAAAGACAGACTTCACAACAAGGTTTAGGATTTGGGTCTTGCAGTATAAGCCCAGCCATGGCAGCTGGTGAACTCATGAGCAAAAGTGCTCTGGAGGACACAAGAGAAAGGATTTACAGTCTGCCAGGACAGCACTAAAGTCAAGAGTTATCAGGGCTGCTTTGGGCTTTGTGGAAAGCTGCAGCTACATTTTCTCTTCCTCTATCTCATTCTGCTTGGGGTATTCACGATCAGCTCCTGCAGCTGAGACATTGGGCTCTTCCACTCATCTGTCCAGCTCATGGCAAGGCTTGACAAACTTTGCAGGCAGCCGCCATGGAACAGTAAGTAGGAGGACACAAATATGTCCCCTCCCCCAGGTTATCAGCTCTTGAGAAGTAGACAGGTTAAAGTGATTCCTTAAAGCAGAAGCATTCTCATGCAAAAGGAATGTAAAGCAGCTGCAGAAGTAAACTGCAAAGTGTTAACAGTCAAGGAGTTTGCTGTGTCATTACCCATTTTTTTCCATCTTTCTCTGCCACCCTGATGCTGCTTGGGTGACGGCTCATAAAGCCTGTGGTTGCACTACCCCTCTCGCTTTTTCAGATAGCAGTTCTCGTTTCAACCGATCTGTTCCTCCAAGTCTTGGATTTACCCCCAGGTTACTTTAAACACACTAAGTAAGGCTCCTACCATGCGCCCACTGCGTTGCAGGTGCTCTTTAGGATTTGTTTGTGGTGTCCCTACAAACTGCCCCAATACTTCAGTAGATCGAGAGGTTTGTTTTTTTGTTGCCTTTTTTTTCTTTCTTCACTGCACAGCTCCGATGTCCATCCTGGCCATTCCACTGGTGGAGCCCTGGGAGCCGAATTGGAGGGCAGCTTCTGGTGAACATGGTTACCAAAACCTTATCAAATAACTTTTTTTTTCCTTTTTCCAAAGTCACTCACCCTGCTTTGCACAGCTACAAACGCCGGCCTGCTCAGCAGCCACTATAAATGCCTGCCTGCTCAGCAGCAGCCACAGCTGCCTGCCTGCTCAGCAGCAGTCATAAATACCTGCTGGCAACCGCACTTTTGCATTGACCCTTTCTTGCCCGAAATGTAAATCTGCTACCCCCTAAAAACCTTTACGCAAACCTCACAACCAAAAATACACAGAACACCGTCTGCCCTCAACACACACACACACACACACACACACATATGCATGGGATCCTACAAGCACACTCCACACAACTACAGTATTTGACACACAAAATCCAGACAATCATTACTCTCACTACATGGTCCCACGTACAGAACATGGCACAAGGACCCTGTGAAGACAATCAGGAAACCAGCTTCAAGAAGCATTTTTGCAGTGTGAGGTGGCAGGCTCAACTTCAGCAGGCGTCCCCACAGAGGCTCTGCCTTCCCCACATTGCATGAGGCTTGGGCTTTTATACTGACCAAAATGCACACTCATTTCGACACAGGTGGCCAGTCTATGTCGGAAAAGTGGCCAGCAATATCTATAAAGGTCTCCAAGGGTCAATAGAAACATGGACATAGTTATATTCGCCAACTTCTAGTACACGAGTACCACAGACAGACTGTATCAAATGAGTTGCATATGGGGACCAGGGTGATAACGCCTGGATCCATTTCGTTAACTATTTCTATCCATCACCCACAGGTATCCATGTCAGTTTCAGCTCTAAGAACATGCTCCATGGTCTGGGTGTCTTCATTGGTCTATCCATCCACCAGATCTGACTGAGAAGGACTTACTGATGCACACTCACGAAAGTGTGAAGCCCAAAGAAAGGAGTGAGCATAAAGTTGTGTTCCTAACAAAGCAAACTACCACTTTTAGGGAAAAAAGCATTGACATTTTTGTGCAGTTCTCACTCCCAATGGAAAAAACAAACAAACAAACAAACAAAAAACAAAAAAAAAAAAAACACAAAGGCTTCAGCTTTGAATGTTACAATTTTTTACATCCACCTATTTGGTTCTTTCCTTGCCTACATGAAAACATGTAAAGTCCTTGTGCTTAACTTGCGAAGCTCCAGGGCACCCAGCTGGGAAATGCTGTGTTCAACTATGCAAAGAAAAGGAGATCTGCACCTGGGAGCTGGCTTGTCTGAAACCCACCAGCGACAATAAAAACACTCTAAGGCAGGTAATTAATTATGGCTCATTCCCAAAGGCATCATTATCATATTCTAGAGCCCCTGAGTTACAGTTATCCCTTAATCACCTTTTCTGTGGAAGATGAGGGGATCTTGTGTGGAATAAGCACTTTCTTTCAGTAACTATTGGCTTCAGTGTAAAGCAATGAATGCTCAAATCACTGGTATTGAGCTGTTTATGAACAGACAGAAAGGCGCAAGAGACGTTACAGTAATAAATATTCAGCAGACTCTTGTAGAGTAAGAGTATAAATATGCAAAATTGCTCCACTTCATGGTTATATTAGAAGGCATGAGGGAGTGCAAATCCTTTGCTTTACATTGCTTTTAAGGGGATTTCTTTTTTTTTAATTCAGTAATTCTGCTTCTAAAGCTTCAAGTTCAGCAGCACACAGAGGATGCAGGACCTGCCATGGGTGCTGGGAACCAGTTGCCATGTCATGTCAGGTCCTTCCCCAGGCCCCTTCTCAGGGTGCTGCTTTGCCCTGGAGGGCACACAGGGGGGTGCTGGGGTGGGTACATGTCACCCCAAGGAAAAGCCAACTGCTGGAGACAGGGCAAAGCTGGTGAGGCTGGTGGGTCCAGTGTGGTCCTGCCTTGATAGTTGGTGTGGTCTCATATCTAGGCATCTGCTGTGCCCCACATCACATGAGTCTCTGCAAAGAGCATCCTTTCCTTCCTGAACATTAATAATGCAGAAATTACTGAAAGGCAAGTGTGCTTTTAGTGCCCAGGGGGTGCCATGGCTGTGTAATGCTGCAGCCAGCCACAGATGTGGTCTTTCCTCTCAGGGTTTCAGTTCCCTCTCCCCACCTCATACATCGCAGTTATGCAGAATAAGCACAGCAGTGCCTTTTTCTGATGTCTCTATAAACTTCTGTATATGCAGCTATTTCCAATAGTGCTGTGAAATGGGAAAGAAACTGTAAACCCCATATCCTGTGGCACAGGGAAGGAGAGTGGGACTGAGCAGGCCCAGTGCCATTGCTATTCACTCTCATCTGCTTGCACTGATAGCTGTTCGGTCACTGCACCCTCAAATCCCCATGTATAACCCTGAACCCCTGCCAGGAGATAAAAATCATTGGCAGGATCATTTCTCCAGCAGGGAAGGGAGACAAACAATATCACCTTCACTTTGTGCTCTTAAATCCAACTGATTTCAAAGGTTAACTAAGACTTTCCTCTACATGCTGCTTGTGCTAATGGAAGGCTCTAAATGACCTTGCAGTTTTCCTTGAGAAAGTCAACTGTTACACTTTAAGTGTTCCTGGAACATGCACGTGCTGTCTTTCTGGAAATCTGCAGATCTTCTTGCTCATACAGAATAGCACTACTACTGCAAAATCTACAGAGCTGGGAAATGTCCATCGTGTCCTTCTCCCTCAAATCTAAAATGTTTAATTTCTGCCCTGCATGGCTTCAGTTTTGTGACCAGCAAATACATTCCTCTATGTCTTAAAATATAGTTTCAAGAATGCAGTTAATGGGCAAAGCCCAAATTTCACAGTCAGACCCTGCAGTATAGTCTTTCTTTTCCAAAGCTGTCAGAAAACATCCTGTAATTCCAAGGACATGACCCCAGTCACTTTCAAAATGTGCTCATACTGCAGACAGATGTGTCAATACTTTAGACAAGTCACTGGTCAGATTTACGATTCTAATTCCAGTAATATGATTCCCAAAAGACCTACATCACCAAAGGAGAATGTTGTTCTCTTAAAATGCAGAAATAGAGCAAAATTAGAATCACAGAATAGTCTGGACTGCAGTGGACCTCTGCTGGTCACGTAGCCCAGTGTCTATCCAAAGCAAAGACAGCTTCAAAATAACATTAGGTGGCTCAGGGCTTTCAGAGTTCGTTTTTTTCAGCGAGTAGCTCGTCTTTTCTGTCCTCTGACTCTGCAACTACTATACTATATCCTGCCTACACTTCTGCAAGCATGGGAGTGCACAGGCCTCTGGACTTTAGCAGTCCCTTCCATCTGTGGCATCTGCATTGGCACATCTCCAGAATTTCAGCTTCTCCTTTCCATCTCCGTCCCTTTTCCTTCTCCCTCTCCACCCTTTCTGGGGATTAGGGACAGCTTAAAACCCTGAGCAAAATACTGCCTGAGGCTGGGGTGAGTAGGGAGTAGCACTAGAAAGCCACCACAGCCAAAAATAAAATTAAGGAAAAGAAGCGTAACTGGGGAGAATTATTAACACTGTCCCATGCCAGTTTGAATGATGGATTGAAATCTCGGAAAAAAGGATACAGGGAGCAGTAATCCATGCGGCACGCTGGGGAGTAGGGCTTGCACTGAGGCCATTAGCTGGGTTTGAGGCCACGAAGTCCTCAGGCCCAACGGGAACATCCCAGGGCCGGACAGCAGCATCCCGGAGCCTGCGGAGGGTGCGGACAACGCTGCGGCGCTGTCCGCTCTCCTCCCGCGGCACTGAGAAGCCCCTCCGGCAGTCCGCAATGCTCCCGGAGCCCGCTAGACGGTGCTGTCTTAAAAGCTGAAAACAAAGCCCAAAGCGCCCGTTAGAGGTCAAACCCGCTTCCCTCTGCGCGGCGCCCTGCCCGAGGAACGCCGCTGAGCGCCGGGAGCTACGCGCGGGGCGCAGGAGGACCCGCCTGGCCGCTCTTTCGCACGGAGGTGCCCAGCCGGGCACCCACCGCACTTGCAGCACTGCAGAAAGGCCCATGGGTCCTGGGGTGCCTGCAGCAGCAATGCTGGCGCAGGGGTGCAGCCGCGTGTACGGCTGTACAGCCCTGTACGGCTTCTTGCAGTGTCCAAAAAAAGAAACCACAAAAGAACCAGATGGGCAAATTTTCCAAGGAAGGGCTGATGTATGTCCTCACCCGGTGTGCCACGGCCACAAGCACACCCCAACCCCAAGCCAACAGAGCATAGGCCCCTTGCAGGTGCAGAACTCAGCCCTGTGTGCAGCCCAGCCCTTGACCCAGAGGAAGCCAGTACCAGTGGTGTGAGGAGATACCCAACTTGTCCAGCTCCTACACTCCTCTTGGCATCCATCCCTCAGTTGGCAAAATGAAGGGCTCTCCCTCCTCAGGGTCTGATTCTGAGACTTGAGGGTAGGGAAAGGGTTTCACATCATCTTGGTGGCACCTCAGAGCTGCAGGCACATGAAACATGGCTATCAGCCACTTCATGACAGGTGTTTGCCACTTTGCATCAAACACGCATGCCAAGATGGAACACAACCTTGCCCCTGATGAAGGCCCTCTGCTCCCTCCTCAGCGATCCAGGCTGTTTGAAGGGGCTGTGTTTCCCGGGACATTTCAACTCTTTCTCCATGGCACCAGGGGATGCATTGCCCTGGAAGAAGGTCACTTACTCAGCGAGCACACCTGAGAAGGAAATGGAAGGCTTAGTCTGGCGGTGGCAGCGCCGGCACCGGACAGAGCCGAGGAAAGGGGAGGCTGCGGGGCAGAGCTCGGGATGCAGAGAGTGAGTGCCTGCACTGCTCTGGGGAGGGGAG
>JBCJKH010008496.1:18947-30084 GCA_039877255.1 Loriculus beryllinus | reverse complement strand
TTCCTAACTCTGAGAGAGGAAAAAAAAAAACAGAAAGAAAAAGTTACAGAAGTTAGTAAGATCAACTACCTATCCCAGCATAAACTAGATTGCTTGCTTCTCTGTGTTACACAGGGAGATTGCACATCCTCAGGTGAGTCCAGTCTTGTTTCAAAGTGATTCTTTTGTTTTCCTGCTTTGAAGTCTCAGTCTCAAATTTAGCTTGAGGTATGGAATGCAGTTTTTGATACAGATAAGGCTAGATTACATGATTGATTTTTGTGTACTGTGGTCTAAAATAAAGATTTCCAGGTTTCCCAGTAGGAGAAACTATTGGTAATAGAGGCACCTTTTTTTTAACATATAAGAGTGCTGAACTTAAAGCTGTAGGCAGATCACAGTAAGAACAAACTTTAGTGTAATGATTTAGGCAGGCATACATATTTATTTCAAAGGGGATATATATTGGGGAACTGAAGTTTCAGGTAACTAAACTTGGTCATTTAAGTTTCTCCATGTTTCAACTTTCAGTGGAGAAATATAGAAGCAAATGTTTTGGAAGTATTTTCATGACAGTGCCTATCTTGCTTTTCTACTTTGGAGATGTTTTCTGGCAGTACTACTTAAATGAGCAAGGATGCTAGTTTAAATCTTTGGGCATACTTGTCTATGAACAAGTATAAGTCTGCAATATGTCTCCTTTGAGAAAATGATTCCAGCAACCTGTATAATTGCTTAAGCAGTTCCTGCAGGAGGATAGAAATCCCTCTGTACAAATGTATAGAGTTTTTCCCACAGAGTTTCTAAAGCAAACAAAAAATGGAGAACAAAATCAGCTAAAAGGCTGAAATAGCTGGGGGGGGGGGGGGGAGGCGAAGGGTTTCCTCATCTCTGTGGTTTTTTTGGTGAATTAATGCAGCTTTCTCTTTCCCGATCCCGCTGCCTTTGCCCTGCCCTGTGTTCTGTCATTAAGGGCAATCTCTGTCAGCTTGCTCCTGGTGAAATTAATGAATTTCTCACAGAACTGTTAATCATAGAAGCTTTGGTCCGTGACATGTGTTATAATTCAGTGGGCTTTTTAACCTTCGCCCCAGTTTGGTAATTGGCAAACGGCATCATTTGGCTTTTATTAAAGTGGAAGGCGATGTGTTCTCTTTGTTTGTCTGGACAGACTCTGGCAGGGAGACCTGCAGGTTGCTAACGCTCAGGCACACACAGTCCTGCTTCCAGGCTGGAAGGGTAAAGGGGCTTTGGGAGCTTTATCAGTTCAATATGGACCCCCCCCAGGCAGGAATATGGCCCACAGCAGGGTGCAGGCAGGCTGGAGGCAGAGCCAGTCCCAGGGCTGTTGTTGGTCAGGTGGTGGGGATATCCTGGCTTGTGCCTCCCCTTCCCTCACAGTTTACTTTGTGTTAGATCAAGTGTTTTCTGTAAACCTCTGGGTTTATGTTCATTCCTGACCCTATCGGTTTGAATTAGGGTTTTGCTGTGATTGCTGGCAGAGTCAGACCCAATGGTACTGCTGTTGAGATCACTGAAGGGACCAGAGAAGGGGCCATCACTACTCTTTTGGTTGCTCCAGTGGACCAAATTTGAAGGCAAACACCTAAAAAGGGCTTGATCCTTCTTCCGGTGGCACAGTCAGCAACAGGTCCACCGGTTCCCATTCGTCCCCAAGGATTCAGGTGGATGTTCTTTGGGGTTTTGTGTTAGTACAAGGGGATCAATGGGTTTTAGCTGAAGACTGAGGAAGAGAAATTCATTGCCCCCTTTATAGTTAAGACTTCTTTCATTTCTACAACAAGGAATGTGGCTAGCAGCCTTTGCTTTTCAAAATGATGGATATATGTTTGGATTAGAGATAGAACCTGCTCTTACCTTTAGAGAAATCTCTACAGAGGAAAAGACAAACCCATTGTAAGGATAGATCTGTTAGACAAACCCTCAGAAGGCTACGTGTATGTGAGTTGCATGTATGGTGGCACAGAACAAAACCAAGGTGTGCTTCAGATCTGCAGCCCAGCCTAGCCTGGCCTGTGTAAGAGAGCAGCTTTTCCTGTGTACAATAGATAAGGGTGTGGCAAGTCTCATAACAGCTGTATACTATGGGCTTTTAGTCTCTCCTATGCATACATACTCATCATGAAGGAAACAAACAAGTAAGGCTTTATGTTAAGATGAGTTCTTGGAAAAGTGCTTGACCCCAGGGTTAGGAAAAGAAAGTTTGGCTGCTGTAGGCTTTTCAAAAGAGGAAGTCCTGACTTGGTTTTATGTGAGGAAGGAAGAGTTCCACTTAATTGTTATAATTCTCTGTAAACATGTTAAAATACAAATGTTTCTAGGATTGTGTCACTAAGACCTCAACTTAGCAAAGCCTTTAGCTATTTGCCTACATCCCCCTGTAGCCAAATATATCAGTGGGACTTAACCGTGCCTTTGAAATTAAGCACATATTTAAGTGTCTTGCTGAATTAAAGCCAATATTGGCACAGAGAAATACAGATTTAGAGGCTAATGACTGAGCTCATTTAGATTAGGGATGGGCAGAATGGATGTGAATAAAGTAAGAACTGGCTCAGAACCTTAGCCTACATGTGAAGCTAACTCAGTTGAGGGCTTTTGTACATCATGGAAACCCTCTGCCTTGATCTGTATTTGTAACATGCTGCAGGCAGTAGAATGCATGCAAGAAATCCTTGCACCCACCTTGGTGTGAAAATGTTGCTTTAGGCAATCATACACTACCAGGGCAAGGACAGGAATAGGTGAATCCTGAGGTGGACCTCATATAATAATAAACACTGTGAAGGAATTTCCCAGGAACCAACACTTTTTTGTTACATATATATCAGCAAATCATTTGGGTGGTCCTTGGGTCCCTTATATTGCTTTCATCCAGACCAGATCATACACAGGGAATCAATTCCCAGGGACATTTGGGAAGTATCAAGATCAGGGATGATTTGAAATAGGCAGATTTGATGAAGTCACCCAATTTTGATTTCGAGAAAATGGGATATGCCGTCCTATGCCAGGAATCAGCATGAGTTAAAGTAGAAGTGATTTCATTCTCAGATGCTCTATATTGTTTCTTTCATGAGGAATGCATAGCTTCTAGAGCATGTGATGATTAACCACTCTTCAATGGCAGTGCCCATGCACAAGCTTCTGTAACCCACAATTCTTCAATATGGATATGATGGGTTCTTTGTCTGAACTTTCTACTTGGAGATATTAATTTCTCCTTGGTCATTCTGCATTTGCAGAACTCAACTCAAGATCATGCCTTCAAACTTCACTGGGATTTGCAGCTGACAGTAGCTGATACCAAATTGGAAGCAGTAGCTAGAGAACCAGAAGTATTTAAATTGGAACCATTTGGTGGCAGTGGTTGTTTTTTTACTAAAAGTGAATGGTTGTATTGTTTGTCACTGAAGTCATTCATATAGAGTTACAGACAGAGAGAGATGCCCAGATGATCTGCTAACTGAGGCATAATCTGGAGCCTGGAGGGGGATGGCTAAAAATGTTCCCTGGCCATTTAAGAAGACCACAAGGGGACTTGTAAACAGAGAGAAGAACATCACAATAAGTGTTTCTTAATGCCTTTGTCTGTGGCATTTCAGTTCTGTAGGACTTTTAAGACCAGGCTTGCTCATCTGGTGTCCTGATATGAACTCGAAAAACTGGATTCTTTTTCTCCTTTACATTGATGGCAATGAAAAGCAATGCCACTGACTGCGGTGACGTTGCTCCACATCTCCCTTTGTGCAAACCGCAAAGGTTTCCTTAGGCTTATCCTACCCTCTGAAGCCATTCAAGGCTGAATTCAGTGCTACATCAATGTGTAGCACATTGATTCACATCAGTATTAAATTAAATAGGTTTGCTATTATTTTATTTTTCCAACTTTAGTGCAAAAAGGTTTTCAGATTTTGCGAGAGTTTTGCAATGGGCAGTCAAGGTTCACAATATGTACTTCTGAGAATGGCTTGGCAATTGTCCTTGCTTTTTTTCCTCAATGAGTCAACTTCCTCATCACTGCAGCCCTGACACGGGAGCAAGTCATATTGCAGCCTCACCATCTGAAAAACAGTGGGGGGCAAAGTGGCAGCCCTCATGGGGAGGTGTAACTGGAACATGTAGGGAAGGTTCAACAAGACATCATTCATGGTTTATGCTCTCATTCAACATCCATGTTCAGATATTCCTGCTGATGTCGATTGGTGACGTACTCAATAGCAGTGCTGTGAGGTGAGTGGTAGGGTATTGCTCTGCTCAGGGAGTCACAGCACATAAGGCTGCCTGGGGGGCTGCTGCCCAAGTCAAGTCTGTTGTTCACACTCCTGAGTGATTCATGTTGGGCACTTAGAGACAGTTGCAAATGGGTGTTCTCCTCATCTCACTTCTCTGCAAGAGACTACCTGGGCACTAACATATGCTGTCTGCTTGTTCTTCTTTAGGTCAAGAGGTAACAGCCTCAATCTGCACCAGGGCAGGTTTAGATGGAGCTGAAGAACAATTCCTTCCCCAAAGGGTGCTCAGGCATTGGAACAGGCTGCCCAGGGCAGGGCTGCAGTCACCATTCACACACTGTGGAGACGAGGCCTCAGTGCCATGGATTAGTGGTGGCCTTGGCAGTGCTGGGGAAGGGTTGGACTGGATGAGCTTAAAGATCTTTTCCAGCCTGGTTGATTCTATGATCCCACCATCTCATCCACAGTATTATAGGTCAGTGCATAGTGAGATCCATGGCAGTGTAAAGTTGTATGTCAGTCAGTTGCAGTGTCTGGAAAGCATGCATGAACCCCTTGGTATGGGGCAGGGGTGATTCTGCTGACAGCAGGATCACTGTGTAGGTCAGCTCTGGCAGAGGATCATCTGTCCTATAGAAGTAATGAGCATCACAGTTGTAGTGCTGATAGATGGGGCGCTGTTTGTTGCATACAAGGGTATCAAGTTGGCCAACGCAGAAGTGGAATTCTCCTGCCTCAGGCCTGTCAGCGGCAATGCTTTGTGCACAGTGAGGAAATAAGATCTTTCTGAATGTAGAAATTGTTTATGGCTCATCACACTCCAGGGAAGGGCTGCAGTGAACAACCAACCTTAAATTACAAGCAGCAGGCACTTCCCATATAGCAGTAGTCTGGGACAGAGCAATGAGTTGTGGAGGTACATAATACTGTCGTTTAATCTGATCTAGGGCTCAGTGGAGACATGTGCAGATGTGCTTCTCTATCAGTAACATGGGGATAACAATACCAGCCCAGGTGTCTCACTGGGGTGTAATGAAAATTAATTAGATAATGCCTGTACAATTCTTTAAACACAGCAAAACATCATGGACATGCTAAGTCCTGTGCTTACTAAGGTGGATGGGGTTTTTATGGCTGTTAACTCTTTTCCTAGGAGTAGCTTGCTTGTAATCCATTTCAAAATACGTGCATTGATGCACTGCTTTCCCTTGTTTCTGTAACTTTCTGTGTTTCAGGTTCTTCCCTATCCATACAGATGGTGAAATAAGTTGAGGTTTTTCCTCCTCCAAATTAATTTAACCGTATTTAAATCAAACTCATTTTAATTTTCAGGAGAGGCAAGTAATCTTACAGAAATCCTTATCCCTGTGTGATTTTGTCTCTAATCCAGCAAAACATCCTTATGCATAGAATCATAGATCAGTTTGGGTTGGAAGGGACTTTTAAAGGCCATTTAGTCCAACCCTCTACCATAAACAGGAACATCTTCAACTAGATCAGGTTGCTAAGAGCCTAGTCCAACCTGACCTTGAATGTTCCCAGGGATGGGGCATCCACCACCTCTCTGAGCAACCTGTGCCAGTGTCTTACCACCCTTATTGTAAAAAATCTCTTCCTTGTATCTGCTCTCAATCTACCCTTAAATGCTTTAGGACTTTCAGCATTTTCTGTTGCCCTTTAGCTGAGGGACATGTGCTGTAATGTTTGATTCAGGTCGTCAGGGATGGTGAAAGATTTTGTGTCAATCAGACATTTCTGTGTATACAAAAATAAAACCAAAACCTCTTTTTACAACTTGTGCTTAATGCTACGATAATTAACTGTAGGGAGAGCAGTTTCCATCCAGGAAAACATTTTTTTGGATGGCAGGACAGCAACTGGAGAGATATGAAGTGACAGCTTGCTGCTGAGCTTGATAAGAGCTTATCAACACAGCTACACAGCTGATGTTTGGTGTTCCTCGTGAAGTGGAATGAAATGAATGTGTTGGTTTCAATCGAGTTTCTCGTAGATAAGAGTGTCTATCACAGAACCCCCTCCTCACACGTACACACATGCATGCTTATCACTAGAACTATCAGGCAGTCCTGAATTCAGCTGAGATTTAAAATTGGATGGGGCATAAGGACTGCTCTTGGAGGGAGAATGTTTTTGTGGGATGAAGGGATGGATGGATGGATGGATGGATGGATGGATGGATGGATGTTGGTACAGGAGTAGGAAAGCCACAGTGCAGTTGAATATTTCAGAACAGAAGGTAACTGTGCAGAATTGTCAGACTTTTCCCTTTTGCCGCTATATCTGTAATTTGCTTTGTTATCATCACCATTACCACTGTCCCTGTCTCTGAACACATAACTAGAGGCTTGCTCCTTAGTAAGCCGGGTTCAATATACAGCCTGTGTACATGCTGTGGGACAAGTGATGAGTTTGTCAGTCGGACATGCTTGCTTTTATGGAATGAATGGCATTAACTGACTGAAAATACCACTTCTTGCTTCCACCCCCAGCTGTGTCCACTACTCCTGCGAAGCCACTGACTGCCGGAAGCTGGAGATTGAGCATGCACTGCTGGACTGCTCCGGTGGCGGGTGGTACAATGGGGCCCAATGCAATGTGAGCTGCAAGGCGGGCTACACTCTGCAGGTCCAGCGGGACGATGATCTCAGCAAGAACCAGGTTTGTTCTGTCGGTTTCGTGTGACCCACAAGGCAGGGATGAGCAAAGAGATGTGAAGAGATTGAGAAATAAGGGAGTTGAAACCCCAAAATATCAGCTCAGCTTTTGGGATGGGGCCTTGCCCAAATACTTCCCATCAGAATAGGAGCCATCTGATTCTGAAGGAAGAGGGACTGACAGTGAGCAAAGTTCAGATGTTCCCCAAACTTAGAAGTTTTCAATCCAAAAGGTTTAAATATATGTTCAGGCCTTCTTTGATCTCACTGGTTTTACTCAGCCAAACAGTGTTTCTTAGGTTGTTTTTGGGGGGATGGGGTGTTTGTGATTTTGCACAACCAGTTTCTGGGCAAAATACCTCATTTTATCCCTCGGTTTGAGGCTAACAATGTCTTAACTCCTTTGCAGGGTTTCAGTCCATCTGCTCCCAACCACACCCTGACACTGAAGAAAGGCATGGGAGCAAGGGGATTGAAAAAGCACCCAGACCCCTTTGCTTCCAAACAAAGCACAAGAAGCCTACTCCCAGTGAGGCAGGGAGTGCTCCCCATCTCCTCTAAGCCATGCATTAATAATCCACTCCTACCAAAGCAGCACGTCTTGATGCAGTGGGTGGAGTATTGAGGAAAACTATCAATTTCTTCAAACCTTAATATAAAATGCAGGTCCTTTGTGCTGGGGGAGGTGGATGAGGTGTATGTGATGAATGGCCCACCCTTGGCATGCCATTGGGAGCAGGGTTCAGGGCAGACACCCCAGTCTATGAGCAGGACAAGGGGGTGGTTTCCTCCATCTTCTCACATGTTATCTGGGCAGCACACACACATGTAGGGCTGGGGCACGCAGTGTGCTCAGCAGCCTGTCTGTATTTGTGCTCTTCATGAGCTCACAGAGGGGGGAGCCAGAGTGGAGGGGAATGAGTCAGCCCTTTCAACTCAATTACAAAACAAATACAGGACCCCGTGAGCTGGGCCTCTTCCATCCTAATTGGCATCAGCACCAGAACCCCAGCTCCAGCTGAGCATTTTTACACAACAGAAAATAAGTCCTCAAATGAGCCTGAATGGCTGAACCAGGAAACAGTTGGAAGGGATCTGTACATTGAGCACACAGGAGTCTCCAAATAAAAGAGCCTAAACATGTTACTTACATTCAGAAAGTACCTTTTGGAGATGCTCAGCCAATTGTGTATGGTTTTGCTCTGAGAAGTTTGGTTTCAGAGCCTTGATCAGACTCATATGACAGGAGTGGAGGATTTTAGCACCCCTAGCTAACGTGATTCACTGCCTATTACAACATGCTTCCTCTCACCCTGGTCTACTATTGCACTTCTTAGTCTTTTTTCCACTGATAAAACCCCTGAGGCCAATGGTTTTGTTTTGCAAGTGGAGCATCATAAAGACATCCATGTTCAGCTGAGCACATTAAACACATGCTTTAAAAGTATATCCATGTGCTTTGGAGATCTGTTGAAAGGGAACAGACAGTTTCTTTCGCTATCATCTTTTTTTTATGTCTTTGTGTCAGGTGCTTCAAATCAGAACTTCTGGAACATGTAGGCAAGCAATTGTCCAAGAAAGTCCAGAATCCGTGGCTTGGATTCCTCATATTGTGTTGTATCAAATTGTGTTGTGCTGCTTCCACAATTGCTTCTGATCACAAGCACTTGGAGAGGATATAGAGAATTGTGTGTTGTTATTTATGGTCAGAGGGACCTTGTGCTGTGTTTGAAGGACCTTACACTGGTTGTTGGTTGTTTCACTGTTGTCATTTAGTTGAGTAGTTTGCTTGTTTGACTGATTTGAGGATCTAGAGCTGGTTTTGTCTCATTTAACTGACAGTGTGGGAGGCTACATGAGGAAGAGGAGGAAGAAAAGTAGTTCTGCTGTTTCACACTCTTGGGTAGGAAGGAGGCTGAGGTGAGGTGCAATGTCTCAATGAGCAGACTGAACATCAGCAGCCCATGACCACCGCATGCTGATGAAGATAACACCCTGGTTTAGCATCTGAACCACATTTGTCTTCTGTATTTCACTGAAAGGCAGAAAAAAAAGGGGTGAACAGAGAATTAAAAGCAAAAGTTTCAAAAGCACCTCAGAGATGCAGGGGCACAAGTCACATTTCAAATCAGTCTTTTACATCTGAGGGGGCTTTGAAAACCTTCTTAACAGTTTCTGCACTTTCTGGCCTCTGTGTCTTCTGAAGCCACCATTTTAATCAGGCTTAGGGCAAGAAATTCATTCATCTCTGCTCTCTGAGCAGCTCCCATTCCAAATTCTGTTCAAACTCCATAAAATCACCAAACCCTAAAACCCATCAGCACCATGTGCAGGAGAAACTGTTTGAAAATACAAAAAAGCTGAGCCGTTTGCAGGCTCTTGGGCTCTCTCATCCCCATTGACTTCAGCAACAACACGAGCGAAAAAGGGTTTTCATAGTGATGGAGCAAAAGCCTTCATGTGCCTTTCTCACAAAGAAGATTTTAAAATGTTTTAATTTCTCCCCCCCTCCCAACAACTCCAATGCTCTTTCTTCTCTTCTACCCTTTTGCCTTCTTTGTCTTTCACTGCTCTCCTCTTGTCCTTCACTGAAAGCCCCGCTCATTCAGTTACTTGTTGTCATCTCTCCTTGAAGCCACCACCACTGCTGCTCTGGTCAAGAGGTGTTATTTAAAACCCAGCAGCTCCCTAATGTTGTGCAAAGGCATCATCAATCATACCAGGAAAAGAAAGCGCGGCTCATGTGGGTTCAATTAGAGGCACAGTAGTGGGCAGAAGTGGAAGAATACTTAGAGGGGAGGGCACAGCTGTTCATTTTTAAGGAGAGGAAACTTCACACATGAAGCATCGCTGGAAGAAGGAGGAGGCTGGGATCTTGGGCAGCAGGAACGAGACACGAATTCTCCCAGGCTGTTAAAAGTCCCAAGGAACAAATCTTTCTGGCAGCAGATTAGTTTAAGTTTGCATCCTCTTTGCTGTATCTTTAGAGGCCCTTTTTTGTCTTCTTTTTCTCCTCCTTGCCTGCCCTCCCTCCTTGCATAAGGCTCTTTTGGAAGGCAGGACATGAAGGGAAGCGGTTTCTGTGATGCCAGTCAAAGCAGCACAAAGTGCCTGCCCAAAGTGACAGCTAATAAACCAGATGAGGAAGCCAAGTGCTTCATGCAGACTGCTGTGAGCTGGGTGACCTTGTCAGATCAGACAGGCGAAACAGGCACGTGCCTGCTCAGGCTTTGGGTGGGAGATCTGCAAAGGCAGATGCAGATGCTGCTTCTAACACCCAGCATTGGAGCTGAAGGCAGCACTGCTCAGGCCAAGTCAACTGGAAATACCCCTGAGGTTCAGTGTGGTGTTGGGGAGAGATAAGCTCCGGCTCAGCAGCCTGGGGTCCTGCCCCTGGGCACTGCAGTGATCCCACCTTCAGGTGGGACATCACGACAGGGACAAGCTGAAGGCCGGTGAGTGCCATCTGCAATGATTTCTGTGGTAGGGTTGTCCCCTGCACTTTCAATCAAAGCCCACTGGTCTTTGTCTCCATTGTGGGGAATCTTCTGTTACGTTCTGCCGCATAAGTACATGTACTCCTATTGCTTGAAGTGCTGACGTGATAGACATGCCCTAAAATGTGCCATTATTATGTCTGACCTTGAAAACCTCAGCTTCTGTCATACAAAGTGTGGAACAAATTATTGGAAAAAACTGAGAAGCCAGGATCTTACCCACATGGGCACAGCTCCTCTGTGTGGGAATGGCCTTGCCAGTGTGCCAGGAAGAGGAAAAGCCATATGGGTTTGGAAGGAGGGGACTCCTCCAGATTGGTTTAGTGCTTTTGTTGGGAAAGTACCATAGGACAAAACCCCATGTTAGCTTTCTGCTAACAAAGACCACGGCTTCACCTGAAATAGTCTCACAAATGTTAGCTTGGCCCATTTTCCATGAGCTGTGACTGTCATGCACAAATACTGCTTCTGTTTAAATGGTTGTGTTGTATTCCGGATCCTGAATTTGCACTGTTTATTTGGTGTTTTGTAGAGGTACATCTGATGTGCAACCCTATCATCAGAGAAACTCCCTTGTGCACCATAGTGTGTCTCAGCAGCCAGTATCAGCTAGCAGGAACTATCATTTGTTCCTGAAACTAGATCACACCAACACCAATAACAGAAGTCTCTTACCACTTCCTTGTGCTTAGTGTGGATTCAGCATCCAGCAAGATCGAGTGCAAGACCC
>JBCJKH010008496.1:4821-16840 GCA_039877255.1 Loriculus beryllinus | reverse complement strand
GTGACATGTGAGCCTGTGGATTGTGGTGTCCCAGACCAGTACCATGTCTACCCAGCCACTTTCAACTGCAGCGAGGGGACCACCTTTGGCAAGAAGTGCTCCTTCAGTTGCCGACCTCCTGCTCTTCTGAAAGGTATCAGAGGCTGGCTGTGCCATGACCCGGGGAGAACACTGTTAACACAGGCTGCTGCTAGTAATCTATGTAACTTCTGCTGTTGGTTTAGAATTATTTGTGATATTTTAAGTATGAAGAATTATGAGACTCTATGGGAAGGTTTATTTATATTAGAAGTTAAGTTCTTTTGCATCTCTCTATTACCTTCCTTTGACCTTTCCTTGATCACGGCTGGCCAGGCAATAATGACAGTGAATATTACTTCCATACAACCAAAACATGGAAAAGTCATGGGGATAAATCAAACTGAACTCTCTCATCTTCTTTCCCATGCCTTCTGTCTTCTGTTTCTGTCTCTGTCCTATGTGTCCTCCATGTGTTTGGAAAAGCAGAAGACTTAAAAGTCCCATGTCCCAGCGGCACCATCACCATCACTGTTTTTCCTAATCTGCCCCATCACTTCTCTCCTTTTCCACACTCATCTTGCTCTCCCTCTGACCTTTCTCTTCTCTTCTTGTTTGGAACTCTACAATTGTTTATTCTTTAAAAATAACACACTCTGCTGCCTTCTTTCCTTTCCTTCCCTTCCCCACCTTCTTCCCTGCTGCCTTTCTCAGAGCATCCCCATCATCTTCTCAGCACTACCAACTCTTCTGCTCACGGGCACATTACCATTTTTGATCTGGTCCTCAGGAAACACAAGAAGATATCATTGTTCATTTGAACGAACTTTATGGCCAAATGAACTTGTCATCTTGCACTGGAGTAATTTCAACTGCTGTTGCCAACTCGGGTACAAAGGCTGTATAAGCTGTTCTGTACACATGGTATCACCTTTTCTGCTAGGATTCATTGCAAATCTCCAAAGAGGCATGGGAAGTATTTTTCATTTCAGTGAAGGGATACGTTGATTTCTTCATATATAACTAAATTGCTTAATTCTTTTATCTCTGATTTAGGAGGGTAGCCACAAGCAGCCAACACACAGTGAAAGTTAAAACTACTTAGATGGAGATTTTTATCAAAGAATTCCCTTTTTCTGTTCATAAAGGTCATCTTCAACAAGAGGTGTTTTTTCACTGAAAATGCCTGGGAATTTTTTGAGGGCAGCAGTGCAAACAATGACACTCATCATGACCAACAACAGCTTTAGCTGATGACTCTGATGGGGGGAGCTGGAGGGATGATAACCAACCCTCTGGTGAGGGTGTGCAGCTCTGGTGTATAGGATCACTACCCTTTTGTCCTGAAACGCGGTGTGCTGTGAGGTAAAGGCACCATTTGGTGTAGAGCCATCAGTGATGACTAATAGATGTTGCCACTAAGCTTCTGGAGAATGGCGTTGGAGTGACTCATACCTAATTCAATCACTGACGTCATGACAGCCACTGTTGGTAATGTCACAGCTTATCACTTTGCAGTGGCAAGTATGATATCACCATGGCTGGTCTGCAGAGCTGCTGCATGAGTCAGAGCAGAGGAGCATGCTGGTGCTCTAGAAACGAGCTCCCTTCGGCACAGAGTGCCTCTGCAGTCATCTGCAGTTGGGGAAGGGAAAGAGAAAGCCATCCTAATTGAATGCAGCTCTCTTATCTTTGTGGGTAGGGCAGAAGGGCTCCTCTACATACCTTCCTGAGCCCTCCAGAGCCTCTTGTTTTCTTCTTTGAATTCCGGCCTTTTCCTTTCCTCTCAGAGAGATGGCATTGCTCTGGGGTTAGCAGTTTTTCAGTATTATTTGGAATAGCTCCTGAAGTCAGCTTAGTGTTGAAAATATGCCTTGTGGGTTGAGAAGAGTTCCTGCGGCAATGCTTGGGAATTTCAATAGAGTATTAGGGATTTTTGAAGGGTTAGTGTCTCGTAGCTGTGCTTTGTTTCTTAGGAAAAGCTTATTCCTTTTCAACATACAATATAAAATAACAAAGAATGTAAAATACACTGAGACTAGGCTACTTTTAGCTTAACCTTCTGAAGTCAAGTAGGTCATAGCAGAGGCAAACAGATCTATTGTACCTTTTACCTTTGAGGTGCTGCCCAAGAAAGCTTCCTAAGGAAAAATGAGTCTCTAATGAGTATTATGAATCGTATTTATCACAGTAGTCCCCAAGGACTGACTGTCCCCAGCTGAGAATGGCTCCTCATTGTGTTGGAGTAGTGACTCTAATACTAACAGATGCTGCTCAAAAAGGCTCAAAATTGAAATAAAAAGGACAGATTCAGGGAAGAGATGGAACACAGAAGCAGAATGAATAATGCAATGGAACCAAGCGCTCTGTTAATGCCATGACTTTGGAGAGAACGGGGTTGATGTATGAAGCCAGCTTCGTTGCAGCGAAGAACAAAAATAAGGAAGAGAAACACAAAAGATTACAAACCTAGTGTGGTTTCCCCTATCCTATAGCGTTTCCTGAAATGAGCACTGTCTGCCTGTCATCTGAAAACAGAATTCTTAATGATTTAATGCCATCACAGAGAAAATGAATGACATACACAGTTGAATTTGTCAAACCAACCAAGGTGGCTTTTGATGTATTATGGGTGTAACGACATGTCAGAAAGAATGGTCCTGCTGGACATTGTTCACTTTGCTCTGTTCTTCTCAGGAAACAACAGCAACTTGACCTGCATGGAGGATGGGCTGTGGTCCTTCCCGGAGGCCCTCTGTGAGCTGATGTGTCGAGCACCCTCCATTGTCCCTAATGCAGATCTCCAGACAAGTCGCTGCCGAGAAGATAAGCACAAAGTGGGCTCGTTTTGCAAGTACAAATGCAAACCAGGTTACCATGTCCTTGGATCCTCCAGAAAAGCAAGAAAGTACGTGCAGGAGTAAAGCCATGTCATCAGCATGATTCAGGAAGCCATGAGCTAAAATATTTTCAGAAGGGGATGGGCTGTTTTAAACAGACTATGTGTGCTGTAGGGAATATCACTGGATATTTGATGAGACACTCACCAAATTGCCCAGAGAAGCTGTGGCTGCCCCATCTTTGGCAGTGTTCAAGGCCAAGTTGGATGGGGCTTGGAGCAAGCTGCTCTAGTGGAAGGTGACAATGCCCATGGCAAGAGGGTGGAACTGGATGAGCTTTAAGGTCCCTTCCAACACAAACCATCCTGTGAGTCTATGAACGATTCTTTCATGCAGCTTCAAGGGGATTTAGGCACCTTCCTCACTAAGGCTTCCTTGAAAATCCTAACCACTGCTCAAAACCAGACCTTACCTTAGTAATACCCCTTTGATACGCAGTCTAGGGAGCCCCCTCTGAAGCTCTACAGGAAAGGGTTAGTGCTATCATATGCTTCTGACTTTGCACAAACCCACTTCAAACCAACCACAGCCCACAAGCCTCTGAAGCAGAGTTTTTGGGAGATATGTCCAGGGCCAAAAGAAGAGTTTAAGCTGGGCAGCTCAATATTGGCTTTGCAAATAATCATTATTTTTGCTCAGAGGCTTCATGACACAGATTCACAACTTGTTCCCCAAGTGTTAAAAGCTGAGGCACACCCATTCCCTGCAACCTGCTTGCAGAGCTGAGAGGCTTTAGAGGCTCTTAGCTGACTCAGCCACTCACTGAATGGTCTTGGTTTTTCCTGCACCAACAGGCGAGCCTTTAAGATCCAGTGCACACAGGATGGCACGTGGCTGCCAGGCGCTTGTGTGCCCGTTACCTGTGACCCTCCTCCTTCCAAGTTTCATGGGCTCTACCAGTGCTCCAATGGCTTCCAGTTCAACAGTGAATGCTGGATTAAGTGTGAAGATGATGACAATCAGTCGGTGAGTCTCTCGTGTCCAAGTTATCTCAGCACATAGAAGCATGGGTTTATCATATGTTCCGTAAGGACTCTGATCTTCGAGCTCTTTTGAGACCAGAGACAGAGGAATGGAGAAGAGAAACATGTCATTAAGTAGAGGGTGAGAGAACTGGAAGAGCTGTCTCTGTGGAGAGCCTGGAAATACTGGTTTTATGATAGTAGTAACCATTACCCATAAAGGACTAACAGTGAGTGACTTACTGTTTCTGGACAATAAGTGGCTGAAAAACCTGTCACAGTGGCTCTGTGATCTAGCCAGAAAATAAGGGGTAATGAATGAACGTAAGTAGGATATGGGTTACCCACACTTGTCCTGGCTGGTCATTCTGGTTTACCTTGCTTTTCTCTCCAGTTCTCTTTTCTCATTACTATCATGTAAATGTTTAATATGGTAATTCAACTCCATAGGAATTACAATGATTCAGGTGAATTATCTCTAAATTTTCATGTTTTTCTGGCTGTGGAGGTGTCATTTGGCATCAGGGGTCGGATCCTCATCTGGTGTTAATCAGTGTTGCCTTTGACTTCACAGAGCTGTGTTCACTGATATGAGATGGTCTGGCCTTTAGTATGTCGTTTGAATTGTTTAGTTTTCCTCACCAGAGGTAATTACCATTTGTGAGATAAGTAACTTCTCTCAGAAGTGGTGCTGCTGCTGCTTAAAACACATGGGAGGAGAAGGTGGGGATGTAGAAGCTGCTGCATTGCAGAGAGTAGGGAGTCATGTGTTAAAGGCCTTTTAATATTCCAGGTTCTGAGGACATATTAAAAAGGGACCAACCATGCCCTAGTGCTAGTGAAGGCACCTCTGATACCTGCTCCAAGCATTAAAAGCCTGTTGCTGCCCCTGTTCCCTGCTGGGTTGGCCTGTCCTCTTCGTGGGGACAACAGGCAGAGCCCTGGGGTTTTGCATTAAAGGTTTCCTTGTATAAAACTTAGGTGAGGTTATGAGCCTTGTGAAATGAGAAGTTGCACATGTGGATGCAGTTTGGGTGAGAGCTCTGGGATATAGCATCTGTGGCTTTGTACATCTGTCACCGGTCAGCATGGCTGGAGAGGTGTACCATTGCTGCCAGTGCAGGAAAACTGGGCCACCAGTGTAGTAACAGCTGGTATAATGGGTTTGTGTTTGCTGTTAAATGAACTGGACATGAAAAGGAGAAGGCAGTGGAATAAGAGTTACAGCAATAAGGAAGTAGCTCTGGAAAGTGAGAGATATGGCTATGTCTTTATTCATTGTAAGGAAGAGTGTAGTGGCTGTTCAGCTGGGAAAGCACCTTTAGCACAGGGAGCAGATAACATCTTGAGAAAGGGATTTGCAGAGAAGGTATTTCCAGATACCCCAGAAAATAGACTACAGAAAGGGGGAGGGCTCTTGGCACAAGCCAGAACCACTTGAGAGGTGTTAATTATTTAAGGATTAAACCCCACTAAGTCTCTCTCAGCTATATAAGGTGATAATGCACGTTGCATCCAAGTAAGAAACCCAGCAGGGATTTTCACGAGAGATTTTGCAGGTCAGGGAGTGATGGACAGGATGCTACTATAGCAATAGATATCCTGGGATCTCAGAGTATGTTGCAGAAACTGTACAATAGTACCTTTAAACACAACCAGCTCCAGGAACATAAATCAGGTTTCATGGCTCACCTTGAAAAACCATGCTTGAACCCTGGCATGCAGATTGCAATGGATGTGCACCACACTTGCTACCCAAGCAAATTGTGCTCAATTGTCACTTAGCAATCTCTTCCTGAATTTGTCGCCATGCTGAAAGATCATTACTCAGCTGTACATATGGTATCTCTTAATCACCAGCAACATAATGGTCATTTAAGCAGGTACCTCCTCTGGCACCCAAGGCAAGGGTCTTCCATTGGAGAATATGGTGCACAAATCATATGAACAGTCAGATCTAAATTAATCAGTCTCTGCCAAACTGGCCCTTAGGTGAGAATCACCAAGCTGGATCACACCCTGAGTCCATCTGGTCCATTATCCTTTCATATGATTTTCTTATTACTGCTGGCAATGGCCAGATGTCTAGAGCAGGAGAAGCAGGTTCCACGCAGTAGTCTGCCGATGAGACCACTTTGCATCTCACTAAACACTGTGCTCATCAGCAAAGCTGAGCAAAGAAAGCATCGGGATACTAAGGACAAGACTAACATTGAAAGGTGCTCAGTCCTCCATGCGTGTTCCAGGGGCTTGTGCTGATCCCTGTGCAACAATGGGTGTCGGTCATGGGGAAGAGCTCCTGCGAAGAGTTCAGCAGCCCCGCTGGAATCCCAGCATAGAGAGAACACTAAAGGATCCCCAGATACCCAGCACAGTTTCCAAGAGCAGAGTGGGTAGGTTGCAGGCAGTATGCCTGACATAAAATGGGCGAGGAGAAGCAGAGATCGTGCATGGTTCTCCCACCCAGCAAGGCCTCCACGGGAGGTCTGGGAGCCACACCAGACATCCTCTTGTTGAGTGTCCCGCATTACCCTGTGGCAGTTGGGCTCGCAGATCCTGCAGAATAGCTTGTGCAGAAATCCCTGATGCCATGAGGATAGAGCTGACAAAAGATTGCCTGTGTACTCCTTTGTTGTTTCTAAAGGGCATGATATTTCCCCTCAGACTTTGGTATTCATTCTTCAGTATCAAATGGAGAATCTTCTCTATAAGAGAAATGTCATACTGTATTCCTTGCCCATTCCCACACCACAGGATTTTTTTTCTCCTTTCCACCTGCCCCTGCGCATGTCTCTCTCAGCCTCTTCTCTCACTGTCACTCAAGGCAGCCAAGCTCTAAAGAGCACGTTCTGCCCTGCTAAGCATCCCTGCTTGTGTCCCGCTTTCCTTCCTCCTTCAGATGGCCATTGGGGATTCTTTAATTTTTGAGACAAAGATGGTGCAACCAGTGAGAAAATGAGAAGAGGGAAAAGGTTGTCTGCATTCAACACAAACCTCTCAACAAGATAGAAGGCAAATGGAGTGAATGCACCTTTATCACAGCTAGAGTGGGTCTGTTTTAAGGTAGAGACTATGCAAGCGCCTTGTAAAGACATTGCATTGCACAGAAGAGGGATTTGTGTGTATGCAGTGCAGGTTCCCTTATTTTATTCTTTGGAAGAAGACTCCTTATTCCCAGCACTGACATTCCCAACCAGGGACACTTCCAGCTCCAGCAGAACTTTGCTCCTGGCTGAGCTCTGCCCACTTTTCACTTCTCAGCCTGTCTTTGCTGTTGTTTTTGTGGCCATCCACATTATCTCCTCTCATTCCAGGGCCGTGGAAGCAACGTGATTCACTGCCGGAAGGATGGCACCTGGAGCGGCTCCTTTCATCTCTGCAGGGAGATGCAGGGCCAGTGCACGCTGCCCACACAGCTCAACAGCCACCTGAAGCTGCAGTGTGCTGGCGGCTATGGCATAGGTTTGTGAGCTCCAGCTCCTGTGGGATGCAGCTCTGAAGGGAGTGGGAAGCACAGGGACAGGAGTTGAGGAAGAAGATGGGAATGAAAGGGAGGAAGAAAGGAGGCTGCAGTCCTTGAAGTCCTGTGGACCTGTTTGCCTGAGTGAGAGGCTGTTATGGGAGGCTTTACAGGGAAATGCTTTTAGGAAACATGAAGCTTTGCGAGGCCAGGCATCATGTTAACGTGATTGCTGGCTCCTTGCAATGCTTCCAGTTTCATCATGTCCTTTCTCGGCCAGCTGGTTTTAATGGGCAGCCAGCAGGCCAGACCATGCCAGAGATGCATCCAGTCCTCAAAATATAGGCAGAGATTGTACCTGTGTTTGCTCTTTTGTCATGTCCCCCTCCTTCAACCATACACACACATAGACATGCCCCAGAGGTGGAAAGGCAGGAGGCTGGCAGGGAAGTGCAGCCCCAGGGTAATTCAGGTCTTTCAAGAAAGAATATGAGACCAGCTGACAGTTGTTTAGGAGCTGCTGTAGGAGTATGTTTTCCCCCTTCTTTCTGGGATGCCTGCTCACCCTGCAAGGAGTCATTGACTTCCTGCACTCAGCTTTGCTTTCTGTTCACTCAGGCAGAGGGAGGGATAAGACTCCACACTAAATTGTACACACTGTATTGTATTTTCAGACCCTGTTTTTGAGGTCTCCGTGCTGTAAGGGCTGCAACCCACACAGAGCTCTGAGGCCCCTTCCTGCAGCCCCTCTCCCAGCCCCTGCCAGCCTCCTCCACCCTCTGCCTGTCCGTTTGAACCTGGAGACATTTCCTTCTTGTGCTGCTCCCTCATTATATCGCAGCCATGCGAAGGGACCACGAGCCTGCTTGTGTTCCCTCCCTGGGGAGGATAACACGACCTGGATGAGATCACCGCTCTGTAATGATGCCAATTACAGATCATATATCAAAACAATTCCGACCTGCTCCTTCTGAGAGTGTAAGGAGCATGGCAGGAGAGCAAACGGTGAGCCCCGACTCTTAATGGAGAGAGGTGTTTTTATCCTTGAGATGAGGTTACCTCCAGCCTGGTCAGGGTTTTCCAAGGAGAGGAATACCAATTCCTCCTTTGGAGGGGAGCATCTCAGTGCTGGAAGCAGAAGGGTCTGCAGCTGCCCACCCAGTGGGTGCCTGACAGCCCTCAGTCCTCTTGCAAGGGTGGCTGTCAGGAGGTACCAGTCCTGCATGTAAGGTCTGGTTGCCTGATTCTGGGATGGGACCACACAGCCATCGTGGAGGTGAGGGTCTCATGGGCCAAATCCTCCATAGGAGCGTGGCTCTCGCTGGAGAGGAAGAGCTCAGTGAGGGCACAGCTGCCTTTGGCTCTTATCCACAGCAGATGGGAACATACCACACGCTTTGATAGGCTCGCCCAGCACCATCTTTTGGGATCAGGTTGTTGGGTTTTCCTTTTCTTCTTTATGTTTTTGGAATCCTGGTCCATGTCATTCCGAGAAGCTGTTTTCCTTCCACTCACTTGCAATGGGGCTGGTGTCAATGGGCCTCACCCAGCCGGTCCATGGAGCCACTGTCACATGCACTGGGAAAAGAAACCAAACCCCAAGTCCTTCCCATCTTCCTGGCTCAACAGCACAGGTCTGCTCTGCTCCCAGTGAAGCATGCTTCCCAGAAGCAGGTGGAGAAAATAATAGCATTCAGTCGTGGTCACTATGAATCCCACACACCTTCAGTTATTCCTCAGACACCTAATCTGCCCTTCCAGGCTGAGGTGGGTGTTGAGCCAAAGGTTCAGCTCTCCAAAACAGTGTGGAGATTAATTCCTCCCCCAATGCTGATTGAAGTGCAGAAATCCAAATGAGATGTTTGCAGCAGCTGTGCCATTCAGGAGTGATTTTCCAGGGGGGAAATGGTAATGGTCCAACACACTAGGGCTTATGTTTGTGTCACCACAGGGCTCTGGGATATTGCTGGAGAATATCGCAGCATGTTTTAATAAAGAAAGGACAGGATTCCCACCGGGCATGACAGTTAATCAGGGAAAAAGCAGGTTTATGTGTGAACAAAGCCATCATTACCTCTCCGTGTACTTCTTATCGACTGTGGACTTAGGTTCTAGCTCGCTTGCAATATTGTTAGGCTTGGGCACCCTCTGCAAGATGATTATTGAAGGTCTGTAAATGTGACAGATGAAACAGTAGGTTTCTGTCATGTCATAGGTGAGATGAGTTCGCCGGCCTCTGCTCAATCAATCCCATTGCTTGAAAGAGCAGTTGGAATAGAAAAACCTTCACATTTCCTTGATGATCTGAAAGTGCAAAACCTGACCCCCTTCTTGGAGTTAATAGCCACAGATATGCAGCTCGTACATAAAGGCCTCGGAAAATCTGCCGCCCCCACAATCTGCTGAGGTGCAAGGCTATACTCAGCATTTCATGTGTGCCTAGAAGATATGTGATAGTTCTGGTTGACTGCTAATTGCAAGTTAGGAAAAACGAGCTGTATCCTGTCCTTCAGCTGGGGGGATGCTGAAAGGGTCAGGAGCTGCTTGCTTTATCAGGAGCTGCTTGCTTTAGCTTTATCCTCACTGTGTTTCCTGCAGGCACGGAGTGTACCACCTCATGTCTGGATCACAGTCACGAGCCCATCCTCCTGCGTGTGAACGAGACTGTGCAAGATATCCAGCACTGGATGAACCCTCAAAGAGTGAAGGTCAGTGCCTGGCGATTTCACTACCTACATCCGTTGTTGTGTGTTGATGTGCAGGGAGTGAGCAGCATTACCTGTGGTTCATTCAGCGAGGGGAATACAGGGGGAATTCTGCCCTTTAGAAAAGAGTTCCTGAGTTTTATTGTGTCTTTACATGGTGTTTCAGTAATGTGGTGGCTTCCTCTCCAAGTTGCTTTCCTTCTATGATTTCCCAATGAAAGTCAGTTCAAGGTAAAGGCCCCAAATCAGTGTGCTCACATCCACCTGGCACCTACAGTAGGTCTGATCTGGAAACATGATTCATGACACAGGAAGACAGACAGAGAAAGGGCACTGGCCAGGTTTTATTTGCTTCCTCCCATTCAGTATTTTGCTTTCCTTGGGTGGCAGGGCTGCATTTTTCTGCACTGCTTTTGGATGACAAAAGAAGCTGATACAGAGGGTATTTCATTTCCCGGACCAGCAGAGCTGGCTGAGTCCTTCCCCCCACCCCTTTGCCCGCATTCAAGAGATGCCTGCTCAGCACAGCCCCGTCCAGAGGTCACCACTTCTTCCTCCTGCATGCAGCAAGCACTCAGGCAGCATTAACCAGTCATGGCACACCATTCTGTGCGTCCTCCAGGTCTATGCTGCTGGGAACATGAATACCATGTACAGTGCCTTGCACACACACTCACCCTATACACACAGGCCACCTGAAGCAAAGAGCTGTTTGGTTTCATGCCTACACTTGGATACCGGTGGGAAACACTGGGGGACAAACTCATCTACCTCCTCTTAAGCCCCCTTCATGCCATCTACACGAATCTGCCCTCCTGCCCCAAAATTCATGTAACCAGCACTTGTGCCTGCATGGTATAGATGTTTATCTGGCCACGCTCAAGCGCATGTCAGAAGACACCAGCACATCCCATGTCACCAGGGTGCAGGTTGCTGGTGGTGCTTGAGCAAACACTTACTGGCTTTCATATACTTGGCCCTAGCTTTGCAGGAGTCTGTTTTACACACTAGAGCTCTCCATTTAGGAGGCGAACAAGCAGCCAGCACAACCCCAGCTTGTTTTGAGCAGCTTTGACAATCTATTTGGTTCTCTACATGCCTAAGTATGTACCCAGGGGTTGGGATTTTTGAAATCTGGCCCTGGCTGTGGATCGTGAGCTGCTCTGAAAAATTACCACTTTATACTTCCCTGTTTCACACAGAGCAATAGAATAAGTCCTGGAAAGCAGTGGGGAACATAAGTCCAGAGAACAGAACAAGTTTGCACTGTCCTTCCCAGCTTCCCATTCACTCCAGATGCTGAGATTATATTATTGCCTAAGCATAGGCTTTGCCAAGTTTCAGGCATGAAGCATAAAGAAAACCCCTATCTCTGTATTTGGGGCAATTTCTCACTGGTCCTTTCCCAAGTGCTAGACTTTAAAGTGGGTTTGTAATTCATGGTGAAATAAAGTGACAGCTTCCCTCCTGTTCTCTGCTGTGCTCCCTCGTTTATTGATGCGGGTGCACAGAGGGAGCTGTAACGAGTTTTATACCTGCAGGTCTCTGGAGGGCTCATTAGGCAGCAGGGAAAACATAGAATAGTAAAGGGGGAGATGAGGGGAATGAGGGATGGAGGAGAAATCGTGCTTTCCAAGAGTACAGTGGTAAATAAGACCTTTCTTGCCCTGAGGTGAGGATCTTGCAAGAGCTTTAGGCTGTGAGCAGCGAGAAGTCCCACCCCACAAACAATTTGTAACTAGAGGGTTGAAAACTTGTGTTGGGAGGTGGAGGGGAGCCTTTAGGAGACAAGTGGGATGGCGCTGGGACATGATGGAAGGGATATTTTGGTAGCTGTATATCATCCATCTTCTTCAACTCTTCAGATAAGGTGATGTCACCCACAGAGAGTGGTACTTCATAGGGGAAATGCTGCTACTGGTGGGACTCAGGAGACCCCCTGGAGAGACAGGACTGGGATACCTTAAGGGAAGG
>JBCJKH010008492.1:0-11687 GCA_039877255.1 Loriculus beryllinus | reverse complement strand
GAGGAGAGGAGAGGAGAGGAGAGGAGAGGAGAGGAGAGGAGAGGAGAGGAGAGGAGAGGAGAGGAGAGGAGAGGAGAAGAGAGGAGAGGAGAGGAGAGGAGAGGAGAGGAGAGGAGAGGAGAGGAGAGGAGAGAAAAGAGAAAACAAAAAAGAAAAAGAAAAAAGCATGGTCTGGGGTATAGGATGCCTAATTTAACCAAAACTGTGAGAAAATGTATTGTGCTCCTACTGCAAGGTTGTGTGCATTTGCTGAAACTGCACTGTGCTTGTTAACAGCTTGGTAAAGACTCGTATTACTTTCAGTGGTCTTTGGATCTGCCACTAAGTGAGGCAGCGTAAATAGATCAGGATTTGGAGGAAGGTTTAACTGTGCACCATGAATTTTATAGCACCTTTAAACCAATATTTACAATAGCTAGCATCAAGTGATTCACTATTTAAAATGCTCCCAAACAGACTATTGACAAACCTGCAATTTGCCTTCCATCTCCAAACTCTAGATGGGTATTTTTTGCCCTATCTGTTTTTATATATTGACACTTAAGTTTTTCAGCACAGAATGTATATTGACGGAGCCATCAAGAGAGCAAACACATTAAACCTAAAACAACAACCAAAAGCTCTAAATAATACAAAGCTGGACCTAGAAGCATGAATGCTGAAAAGCTTTAGACAACTGGGTCGGCAAATAGATCCTCAAGCTTCCGTTTGGGCTCACGTAGCAAGCAAAACAAGAGCGAATCTTGCCATTTTACAGACCATAACAATTTATGGTGTCAGATCAGAGCCAGAGTTGGCTTCTCTGGCTCAAAGCATTGAGCAGTATGTTAGTCACACAAAGAACTTGAATCTGTTGAGAGCTGCTTTGCTAAAAACTGCACCAGCAAAGCCTGTTCTAACATTTCTCTACAGTAAAAATGAGATATTTCTGGTTAAAGGGCAATTCCAAGCTCAGGCAATGGGCAAGGCAAAGCACAGCTCTTCCTTATCCCTGCCTGAGGGATGAACTTGCTGACAATTAGACCCAAGAGCCAGTGGCACCAGGATGTTACTATGCAGCAGCTGTGACTCCCCAAGGCCCCACTTTTGCCTGCCAAGGCTTCTACTTGAGAGGAGAATCCGGCTCATCATTTTTGTCAGATTTTTTTCGTCTGTTACTTATAGGAGAGAAAACAGCTGCAGGTCAAGTATACTTAGGGCAGTACAGCAGCAGTGATCATCTTGACCTGCATGCTACCGTGAGGTACAGACCAAGACACTGGAAATTACACATCTCTTAGAAGCACAGGAGTAACAGGAAATGGAGAACAAAAGTTCCAGGCAAAGGTAATGCTATTTTCTCACAAGTCTGAAGAAGGACGAACATTTTCAGTCCTCTGCCTTCAGTTCTAGACTTTGATTCACTTCTGTGTCCCTTCACTATTTCACTCAGCTCAGAAATCTTGAGGCAACTGTTTTGATCACCAAGTATGTATGTTTTCTCTTTTATAAATCATCCCTGCCTCAGCAGGATGCACTGTTACAGCCCAGTCGTTTGCTTCAGGAAAGGGTTTCCTTCCCTCTGGCAGTATGTTCCCTTCTCCTCTCATGTTTGGATCTTGGCTTATGAAATAAACATTGGTTTCTTAACCTCAGAAACAAAACTCCTTGTTCTTGTGCTGCATGAAGAATTCTGGCCTGAATTTAGGCCCCTCAAAGGATTGAGATCACACCTGGAGGTCGCAGGATAATTTCTTATTTGGAATTTTCTTCCTTTCTGTGACACAGGATCTACAGCATGCAGAGGCTTAACTCCCATACAGCCAGAGAGATGCTGGTATTTCTGTGTTTGAGCAAGCGTTCCCAGTGTGGGAAATGCCACGGCTCAACCTTACAAAGCTGGCATCAGATTCCTGCTACCTTTAGGGAAGAAAAGAACACTTATCTCAGGTTGTATCTCTTCTGCAGACTAGAGATGTGGAAAAGTATCTGTAAAATAACTGTAACCATCACAAGTCAGGGTAGTATGATCAGAAAAAATGCGGTGGCATGGGAGTCATCATGCGCCACACAAGCTTGTCAGGAATAGAGCTACTTCATGCTGGAATTTATCCCTCAGCTTTGTGGCTGAAGCTGGAGCTAGATGAGTAAACCTGGTTTGAGTATGTCTACATGGCACCTCAGGGTCACCTGCAGCTGTAGTGTCACTTCCTCCTTATGATCCCAGATCCATGGATTGCAGCCACATGATGAATTAACATGCAAAGAGCAGCCGAGTTAGGCTGCAGCAGAGGGATCTGGTAAGTATGGCTATCACTGATGGGTTGCAAGCACAATGTGAAAACCTATGGATAGGGAACTACTGCCTTTAGTGTGCTGAGTGCAACAAGATCCCATAATGTCCCTACTTGCTGAATAATTTCCCATTGAGTTTATATATCTCTTTTATTGTTAATTCCACCTAATATTTTCTCATGGTTTTGTTTTATTTTTATGTTATCCTTCAGCATCTTCCTTTCTACCCTCTACTGGAATTGTCTTTACTGGCAGTTTCATTCCTCTTGTTTTGTATGAAACTTCATTGAAAAAGGAATCAAGCCTCCCCGTTGCACTCAAACAATATGACAATTGCTAAAACCCTGGAGGAACTGGGAATATTTCTGTACTTTTAGTGGTGAATACTGGAAGGAGGAGCTTAGTGCTAGTTAGCTTACGTGACCTGAGGTAGCTCTTTGCAAAGCTTTCTTAGCATTGCCATGCTTCTAGAAAGACATCATTCAGACCACTGCCCTTTTAGGCTTAACAATCATGCCAAATTCACAAGCTCTTTATTTCTAAGATCACAACATAACAGTCCAGATTTCCCCTTTAGCTCGGAAGGAACAAGTGCTCCAAATCTAAGAAAGTATATGCGATGTGGCTCTTACAGTTATAGCTGAGCATTTCATACCTTTAATTCCAGACATCACAGTAATGCTGTGGGCAGCGTAAGGTATCATTGCTGAAGAACTTAAGCATCAAGAGGTTTAATGATTTGCTACAGTTCACACAAAGACTTTGCAATTCCCTCAGGATCTTTGTGTCCCTGGCTAATGACCATTCTCTTTTTCCACCTTTAAGCAGAAAAGATGGCGAAAATCTTTTCCACAGGCAAATGAAAATAGAAAGCAGAGGTGAAAGAGCAATAGGTATGGCCTCCCTTCAGTCCCACTTCAGTAAGCTCCCTCCCTTGGTTTGTAGCACATTTTCTCCCCTTCTTTGCAAAGGCAAATAGACTCCTAGTCCTGCTACCCACTCACATATATAAGTAGCTTTTGACTCTCTTGTGTGGAACAACAGTGACATGCAGTGGCTTTTCAAGCAAAGCACAGCAATATAGAACTGTGAATGGTGTTATCAGAGGGACTGCTTCTGTACAGTCACATTACATTCATATTTAACAGCTACCAGTAAGCTGGGTGCCCATGCTGTGATAATAGTTTATATATAAGCTTGGTGAAATGCCAAGTTATGATTATGTGTGCTGCTAAATCCATTTCAAGCACTAATTTATACTATATCCTTATTTCTTACATAGCAGCACTATTTAGAAGGAAATCACATTTTAAGCTGATTTCCAAATTAGTAGAAAATATTTGTATTGGCTTGCAGTGCTTGCATGGGTTGCAGCTAAACGTGCAGGCTGAAATCTCTACATATAATGAAAGAAAATCTGATGGAATTTATTCAGGCTGTAAATGAGGTTTAGTAAAGTCTGTTATGCAACTCGAGGCAATTGAGGAGCACTGCCAGAAAAGATGGTACAGTACAGAAAAAGATATCAGTTAATCCATTGTCACAAACTTAGTGGTCAAGTAAATGTTTGGGGATGCACTTGCTATTTTGGATGGACATGCTGCTTTCTAAGAGCCTTTAGTGTTTTAATACTTGTCATATTGTCTAAATTCCAAAGGAATTAGGAGTTGCAAGGGGATTTGCTGTATGAACAGTTTGCTTTCTGTCGGATTATTTACTGAACTCTTTGGAGCAACTGTTCCCATAGGGAAACCCAAGACAATGGGGTTAATCATGAGGTTAGCTGGTCTTTGAAAGAGAAATTCTTACCTGTAACAAATTCCGTCCTCTTCCCAAATGGGTGAATATATGGTTCATCAGGATTTGGGAATAAAATGGCAGAGAAGCAGCTTTAGAAGGAGTGGGTGTAGAAGTTACTACTCCAATAAAGAATGTAGAATTGCTCAGGGAAGGATTGATGAGCTGTAGACAGTGTGTGGGAAGAGGCCTTTTAAGTTAGAGAGGGCAGTTTGAATTATAAGACAGATAGCCCAGTTGTAATGGTGACAGAGGGTCCTGGTTCACTGCAGTTACTGCCCAGGAGGAGTAAAAGGACTTTCTAGTGAACAGGAGAGCAGCAAAGTGAGCCCAAGACAGAACCTGAAGGGCAGGTCTCTACCCAAGAAGGGTTTGGGAGTGGGAGCATGGCTTTCATATTGGGCCAGATCAAGGTCCTATCATTTGTGAAGTTTGTCACAGACAGGATGCTCTCCCAAGTCTGCTGGCTACAACTGTTGTCATGCCTGGATTGTACTATCTATGAACAGAAAGGCAGATAACTCAAATGACTTCTTGTTGCAAGTGTTATAAAGTTTGTTCTTCTATGCATTCTGCCTGACAGTTATAAATTTTTTTTTATGGTTTGGGTTTTTTTTGCATAATTAAATGCTTCACTATATAAATACTAGTCAAGTGGGAGCTGTGGCAATAAAAGGGTTATGATGCCAAAAGGTTTTCACAGTACTGATGCAGCCAACTCCAAAAGACTATGGAAATAGAGACTCCTCCACAGTGCAATTCACATCAACCTCTCTGTATGCTGCAGGCTTTACATACAACATTAGCTTATAAATATTTGAGAAGGCCGGGTTGGACAGAGAAATATGTTAGCTCCTTCAGCAGCCAGATGTGTTGTCCAGAAGCGTAAGCCATTAGCAAGTGCTGTTCAGCTACTGGCAGATAAATTCCTTTCAACACCTAGGGAAAATTACACTGAGAGAAGCCCAGCCTTCCATGACAAGTTGCATTACCTTGTCCTTGGCAGAAATGGAAACTGCAAAATAATGAGCCAAAAGCTCTTCATGGAACTGCCTGCTATCCCTCCAACCCCAACCAAGGAGTCTTCTAGTTGGCCTTGAAATGAGTGGTATAAGCAGACTATCACAAGGACTAAGATGCTACTTTTTAATACTTCACTGCTCATCAGCTCTGGTCTGTTCCAAATGAAATATTAAAGCCAATAGCTTAAGCAATCATGTGAACAGGACCGGACTGTAGAGTGGGAGAACACCTGAGAGTACAAATACATTCAGTTGTGGCAGGCTGGTTGATAAGCAGTAACTCATTAACTGATGGCAAATTGCAGTCTCACATCCCACACTTTCTGACAATTTTACAAGTACTGGCTTTAGTGCCTCGTCCACAATGGTGATAAAACCTGAAAGGCTCCTGTAAGATCACAAAGATAGGTTTTCTTAGGTAATAGGCTAAGAAACTAGGTCACGTGTAACAGGAGATTTCAACCTGTCAATGCCACTTTAGTTACAGAGGGGCATGGCACTGCATTCCTCTTCCTTTCTCTTTAACACCTGACTCCGCATACCTACAGTTTGTTAACCAACTGCTGTTCAGCTGTCTGGGAACTGTAGTTCAGGGACAAAAGAACTATTCCCTAATAGTGCTCATCCAACATATAATTCTAGCAACTCAATGGTGGCCTGCTATGATGGGGCTACAGAACTGATGAATTAGGGGCAAAGCAGTTGACATCACCTACCTAGACTTGTGCAAAGGTTTTGACACTGTCCCACACAACATCCTTGTCTCTAAATCAATCAATCTGATAGGTGGAGCACTCGGTGGATAAACAACTGGCTGGATGGCCACATGAAAAGAGTTGTGGCCAATGGCTCAGTGTCAGGCTGGAGACCAGTGATGAGTGGTGTCCCTCAGGGATTGGTGTTGGGACTGGTCTTGTTCAACATCTTTGCTAGTGACATGGACAGTGGGATTGAGTGCGCCCTCAGCAAGGACGGGGATGGAACTGGATGATCTTAAGGTCCTTTCCCACCCAAACCAGTCTGTGAGTGTATGATTCTGTGCTCTTGCACTGCAGCTAAGAGCACTTTTTTAAGGAGGTGCTCTACCTTAGTAATTAGGCTTGGAAGAATTACAGATGTGTCCGAGCAGTCTCTGCAGAGGTATATTTGTAGATCTGGAGTGGACAATGGTGCCACATTTCCCAGGAAAAGAAGACTGAATCTAACAAATGTGAGAGGGCAGAGTTGGTCTCTTTTACTTTGACAGTTGTTGCATAGTTTCAAAATTGACCAGTGTCTTAGTGAATCTCACTGAAGTTTCTCAGTTCCCACTGAAAGCAGAGCTTCCTGACTTTGTTTTTATTGAGAGGGGGTAAAGAAATTAAGAACCACAGGATAATGTAGCGTGCTGTTTCCTGCAGAATGCCTCATATTTTCTGGAGTGATCCTGAGGTCTGTCCCTTTCAATTGTTCAATTGTTAGACAGTCAGCCTTATTCAGGAAGTAAGCCATCATATACATCACTTGTAACACCACTTGTGACCAGTCCTCTACGGGATTTAATTCCACTCACCACCACATCTTGGTTTGGCTGTACAGCCAGGTTTTTACTCAGTAAACAATGCACCCATCCAAGCCATGAGCAGCCAGTTTCTCCACAAGAATGCTGTTGCAAATGATGTCAAAGGCTTTACCAAAGTCTAGGCAGACAACATCCACAGCTTTTTTCCTCATCCACCGAGTGGGTCACCTTGTCATAGAAGGAGATCAGGTCAGTCAAGCAGGATCTTTCATAAACCCACACTGACTGGGCCTGATCACATGGCTGTCCTGTATGTGCTGTATGGATGGAAATGAATGGTTTCTTCCCAAATACAGTAATCTGCTCAGTGTAGCCATCAGATGTCAGTAGAGACTGCTCTTTCTATGCAAACCATCATAAAAAGGAAAATGCCTCTCGAGTCAGAGCATTCAAACTATGATTACGAGCAACACGAATGCCAAAGCGGGATGTGACCCAGCAGTATATGCTGCCATTACAAATATGCATCCAAAGACTGAATGTGACAGTGATATGGCTGCTGAAGGGATTGGCAAACAGGGAGAGAAAAGTTTGAGGGCCTAGTTAGGGTTAAAGCTGATGTGTAAAACATAGGAGAAAGCTACTACAGTAAAACAGCACTATAATGTTTCAGTAAAAGTAAAAAGATCTTATTTTTTGTAACCTAACTGGAATGCAATCCAGTAAAGACCTGTAACTTAACCCAGGGGTGACTAAACTCTGGTGGATGAGCCTGGCTTCCAAGGTAGTTTTGTCTGGCCTCCAAGAACATCTGACCAAATTCTTGTGAGCTTGCAATTGCCAGGCTAACTGTGCCCACTAAGCAAACAAACTGGGGTTCCCGAGTCACAGAACAGTCTCTCGTAAACATGGTTATACCAGTTCTAGGGATGTTTGATTCTCTAGTACAGAGCCAGAGCATTCATTCTAACCTTTCTGGTCTTTAACTGGGGCAACTTGAGTCTGTCAATATGAAAACAGCAGTCAGGAGGCCAGGTGATATGTGCTTTTTGCTGATATATCTTGGCTAACTAGGAACTGATTCACTGCAAGGAATTTACAAAATGAACCAGGGAAAGGAATATCTGTCTTCACAAAGCTGGCTCAGATATCTTTAGATTTTGTTTTCAGTTTTAAATAGCCGAGATCACTGGATTTCATTTGCAAAACAATACAAACTAAGTGATAAAACTGGAGGCCTTGATTACTTGAGATCCCAAAGTGTCAATCAAGCTTGGGAAAATCTAAATCTCTTGGATCTGTCTCTTGGGCCAGTTCCAGTTTTCTTAAACAGCCTCAGTAGGCAGGTACTCCATGCTTTGCTGTGGTCACCTTAGTGAGGAGGTTCTGGGTAGATTCGGCTCTCCTCTACTGCTGACCAGCTAGGCATACACAGAGTATGTTCTTTTGGGTCTCCCTCCTGCCATCCTTTCAGACTTGGGAGGAGGAAATCACATGTGTCTGCATAGTACATGTGTCTGCATAGTCATGTTGTACCGGGTTTGCTTGGCAAGGCTGGAGGGAGGGGGGCACACAAGGGTGGCTTCTGTGAGAAGCTGCTCAAAACTTCCCCACATGTCCCACAGAGCCAGTGCCAGCCAGATCCAAGACAGACCCTGCACCAGCCAAGGCCGAGCTCATCAGTGACAGCAGTAGTGCCTCTGGGATAATATGTTTAAGAAGAGGAAAAAGTGTGCAGGAGCAATTGCAGCTGGGAGAGATGAGTAAGAATATGAGAGCAACAGCTCTGCAGACACCCTGGTCAGTGAAGAAGGAGGAGGAGGTGCTCCAGGTGCAAAGACAGATTCCCCAGCGGCCCATGGTGCAGACCATGGTAAGCCAGGCTTTCCCCCTGCAGCCCATGGAAGTCTATGGTGGAGCAGATACCCACTTGCAACCTATAGAGGTCTATGTTGAAGCAGGTATCCACCTGCAGCCCGTGGAGGTCCATGGTGGAGGAGATATCCACCTGCCGCCTATGGAGGACCCCATGCAGGAGCAGGAAGATGCCTGAAGGAGGCTGCGACCCCATCGGAATCCTGCTCTAGATTAGGCTCTTGGCAGAACCTGTGGCCCTGTGGAGAGAGGAGCCCACATTGGAGCAGGTTTGCTGAAGGACTTGTGGTCCTGCAGGGGACCCACACTGGAGCAGTCTGTTCCTGATTGACTGCACTCATGGAGGGGATCCATGCTGGGGTAGTTCATAAAGAGCTGCAGCCTGTGGGAGGGACTCACGTTGGAGAAATTCATAGAGGACTGTCTCCTATGTGAGGGACCCCACACTGGAGCAGAGGAAGAGTGTGAGGAGCCCTCTCCTGAGGAGAAAGGAATGGCAGAAAGAACATGTGATGAACTGACTACAACCTCCATCCCCCATTCCCCTGTGCCAATGGTGGGGAGGAGGTAGAGAAAATTGGTATTGAAGTTCAGCCTGGGAAGAAGGAAGGGATGGAGAGCAGTGTTTTTAAGATTTGGTTTTATTTCTCAATATCCTGCTGATTTGATTGACCCACAACGCAGGTCTATTGGCTTTGGACCAGTGATCAACAAATACATGGATCTATTTGAATTGAAGCAATGCCTGAACCAATAATGTCCTCTTGGTCTTCAGAGGCAGGTAATTCTCACCTACCCCCACAGGAGCTCCCACAGCACAGATCCAGACTAAATCCTTGTGGTTTCATGTCTACATTATATTCACCAGCATCTCCTCTAAATGTCTGGCATTTCTGCACTTTTTTCACCCTCAAAGATCCATTTGACTTCCCCTGTCGCTCTCTGCCATCCCTTGAGGAATTCTTTGACTTAGTGACTAGTATTTTCCAGTAGCTCTGTGTACTTCAACCATTCACACAGTACTGCTCTGCTCAGTACATATGTTTTTCTTCAATTTAAATGAGGCCAATTGGCTACGAGTTTACAGTTCACTAGAAAATAATGGGAACAGTCAGCGTCTTCATCTCAGTAACACACTTTGGGGAAAACGCAGCAAAGAACTGGGTATAAAACAAACATTGGCTTCACCAAGGGGAAGAAGATCATAATGTCACTTGTACCAAATTATGTAAGGTCCTTTCCAGGATGTTTTCTCTTTCTAGCATAATTCTTCAAAATGTTCAAAGCTAATTTGACTATTCCAAACCATCTTTTTTAATTTGCATTCAGACCGAATTTCAGAGAAATTCAGGGGTTATAAAAATATTCAGGAGCAGAAGACACTTTCTATTACCACTGTACCAGATCTTGCAGGAAGCCAGAATTAGAAATTTAGGAAAGCCATGGAAATGAGAATTGCTCTAATTCAATAACAAATTCATTGGCTTTCTAAATTAGACTTGATCACGTGACTATTTTATATTGTAGCTGCATAAGTATCTTATAAATACCTACCACATGTGACACAGGCACCTCAAAAGCATCATGCAAAGTGCACAATAGACCTGCAGAAAAAGTTAAAGAAAAGTATACATCTTAGATCTTCCACGTCTTGGTAAATAATTCCCAGCTATGAGAAGTCAGTTTATTTAATTTTACAACATTCAAAACCACTGGAAAGTAACACCTGTAATAAATATTCAAAAAATAACTCAGATGGCATTTTACTGTTACAGTTTCCAGTAATGTCTGAGTAACACCATACAAATTGCATTATAAATAGCTTCACCAACACCAAAACATAGATATAACACATTTTACATAATTCACTTCGGCACATGGAATTTTGGATACAAAGGATTTTTTTCTTACTCTTCTTACCGCTCTGATTTGATATGCTTTAACTTGTAAAACGACTCAATTACACAGTCTCAGCACAAGGCGAGATGGAAGATACATGAAAACCAATGTGGGAGCAGGTGAGAATTACAAAACTGTACTGCCTATTCACAGAATTTCTACCACTCAGTCTATTCAGGACTTGCTTCATCCCGATAACAAGCAAGGTGTGCCAACTAAGGTCTTAGACTGAGATTCAGAAACTCTAATTTCAAGTGACCTTGCACAGTTTTTCTGCCTCTGTTCTCCATTCACAGCATGGTACTAATAATGTTTCCTTATATCTCCAAAGACTGTAAGGTCTCAGAAGCTCCCTGCCACTATTATTTTGTAAAGTAATTGGTACTGTGTGACTAAGATTAGAGCTGAGCTCAGTAAGAGTAAATGTGTAATCTTTAACGCAAGACACAATGATGAAATTGTTCTGATATTTAACAGAGGTAGGTAAATGATGTCCTTTGTGCTACTGAGTAAAGTACAAGGGACTTGCCCAGTGACACAGTGTCCCTTGCTGACACGGCTCTTGAGCCACAGTCATGAACAGTGATATGCTGAAGTCCTCCAGAAATATATGGTCTAACAGAAATGTAGTGGAGCTGTTAACACATTCAAGTCTTTACTGAAAGCCATAGCAGACAGGGGAAAAATTCTTCCTTAACTTCAGGAGGCAGTGAAGTAAATTTTGTCTTAAACAAAACACAGAGGAAAAAACTAATTAAGAAAACCCAGACTTCTTGGCAGCTAAGATGAAACACAGGTATTCTGTGTTTCCAGTTTATGCCAGCAGTTTTCAGCACAAGTTAAGCATATTCTAGCACAAAGCAGTGAACAAATTCCATTAAAATGAAGCACTGTCAAAATTGCTACGTAAAAACTGGGAAGTGCATCAGATTTGTCTTCTGAACTACAGAACTGAAAAAACAAGCAGTAATAAGCTGAAACTGGTAAGTGTATAGCCTGAGCATCTGACAGACTGTGGCTGGCTAGAATAGGTACTTAAAACATCTGGAAAAGAAGCTGTATCTTTCTCTTGCAGTACATTCACCACTGCACTATACTTGAGACTTCACCGTCATAGTCACTACTACATGGCTTTCTGGGCTGCAAGTGCACACTGTCAGGTCATGTTGAGCTTCTTGTCAACCAACACCACCAAGTCCTTCCCCTCAGGGCTGCTCTCAATCCATTCTCCACCCAGTCTGTAGTTGAGCTTGGAATTGCCTCAGCCCACATTCAGGACCTTGCACTTGGTCTTCTCAGACTTCATGAGGTCTGCATGG
>JBCJKH010008463.1:0-10440 GCA_039877255.1 Loriculus beryllinus | reverse complement strand
ACTGTCCATGTCAGCGACAAAGATGTTGAACAAGATCGGTCCCAACACCAATCCCTGAGGGACACCACTCGTCACTGGCCTCCAGCCAGACACTGAGCCATTGACGACAACTCTTTGCATTCAGCTATCCAACCAGTTCTTTATCCACCAAGTGGGCTACCTAGCAAATTGATGTCTCTCTGATTTCAAGACAAGGATGTCACGTGGGACAGGGTCCAACGCTTTGCACAAGTCCAGGTAGATGGCATCAACCCCTGTCCATCAGTTCCATAGTGCCATCATAGAAGGCCACCAAACTGGTCAGGCAGGATTTCCCCTTAGTGAAGCCATGCTGGCTGTCACCAACCATCTTGGTTTTCAAGTGCCTTAGCAGTCCTGTGGATTCAGCTGGAATGGGCAATGCTAAAACACGCTGTCTTACTTCCTCCCTTCAGCAATGAAGAATACTTATTCCTGTTCTTACCGATTCTTTTTGTGTGGTAAAAGCACTGATACAGTCATTTGTTTTGCACGATTCTGACAACAGAATAGTTCTGAACTAGGACTAAACTCTTCTCTAAGGGCAGGCAGCATTTGTCCAAGGTGACAGGGAGATAAATGGGAATTCCTTGATGTTGAATGCAGGAACAAAAACTAGGTGGCTCAAGATAATTCTCATCTATGAACAGAAAGTACCATGTATGAAGTGGAAGAAAAACTGGAATTTAGTGAACTAAAGTATGAATAAACTCTGTCAGGTTATCCACAGTCAATAAACCTGTATTCAACCAGCACAGCTGAATGGAAAGGCAGTGAGAAAGACATGAAACTGAAATCTTCCTAGCAACAGAATACTGGAAGCATTTGGTTTCTTTCTTCTAGCAAGATGAAGGCTCAAAGGACTGTGATTGATGTCCATGAAAATGTACCAAGGACAAAGAAAAGGTCAGACAGCAGGAAAGAGAGTTTTCAAGATAAAATATAATGAAACTAATGAATTAACAAAGCCGAGTTCACCCTGAAAGCAAGTGGGGTAGAAACCTGGAGAAGTCTTTGGGTTCTCCCAATAGGAGGAAGCTGAGTATGTGCATACATATCAGTAAAAGTTTGACTGACTCGTGAGATCCTGAGTCTGCTGCTAGTGGCGGAAGGAAGCTTCACTTTGGGATTTATCCAAATAACTCTTGTTGTCTTTGTTGTACATTCAACCCATTGCTCCTGAATTATCACATCTTCCAGAAATGGGAACCATCCCATCCCAGCATTGCCTTATTTCAGGCCCAGCTCCACGATGGGCCTGAAGGGTCTCCAAACCATTCTAGGAGTTTATCTATCTCCTCTATGGACACAGCCAGAATATATTGGTGAGCTTGCAAACTCAGATCAACTGAGCTTGCAAACTGGGTTCAAAACTGGGCAGTTGGAATCAGATGATCTTTAAGCTCCCTTCTTACTCAAACCACTCTATGACCAGTTTTTCAAGGCAGACAAAGGCTCAAGCCCCATTAATTTCTGCAGGGGTTATTTTAATGTCTATTTATTTTGCTGCTTTGGACAAGGATTCTACAAGACACATCCCTGTTATATACTTTGCCTGTTGCTATTTCAAAAGCAAACATCAGAGTCACAGTGGAGATTTGTGTTTAAGCACAGCATCTTCTCTCTCTGTTTAGAACACTTCTTTTGCTTTCTGCTCTATTTGAGAGAGCAAAGCAGGGAAAAGGAAACTCAGCAGATAATTCTTTATTTGTATGAGAAACCATTCCACAAGTTTGCCACTTTGTTCTTAAAGCTCCAGATGAGATAAAACTTGCAGCTGTCCCAGAGTGATATGATATATGCTGACGAATAAGCAGCAACCACAGAAGTAGCTCTCTCATGTCGTAGGTGAATCATATTCAAATTGTGCCTTAACAGCATGAATGAAAAGTTGGACATCTGCACGAAGAGACTACAGTCCCCACCTCCAAAGCTGGAGGATCACAACATCAGAAAGAATAGTACTATGGCCCTTCAAACTAGTAGGAAAAGGGCACAAAACCATTCCTATAGCCGTAAGTTAAAAGCCAGACAAATTCAAACAAAAAATATGGCGAGCTTTCCTTGCTCAATGGGAATTTTACTCATTTAAAAAAGTAAATGAGAGCAAAGAGAGTGTTTTACCCTTCCTTGACCACACAAGGACTCTGCTCTGCCAGAAGGTATATTTCAGTCAAGCCAGCTGAGCACATACAGGCAATGTGAGCTTGAGAGAGGTGTATTGGCCTTTCCAGGGCTTAAAACCTACAGGTCACATTGTGGGAAAATCAAATTCACTTCCTAAGACTTCTGACCCTGACCATGTCATGAAAGGCTCATGCTCTCACCCAGTACATAACACAACCACATTTCTCCAGCATCACTGTTATGACAGGACTGCTCATGATGACATGGCAGCCCCAACCTTACAAAGCTGAGCCCCTTGCAAGGAGGGGAAGGGACTTGGAACATCTATGGCCAGCCTGGCTTTCTCCTAAGGAGGAAAAGCAGCAGCATGTCCATTCTGGACAGCCTTGTGCTCCTGGGAGAAAGCATCATAGGACAAGAATATCCTACAAAGCTCAAGGTGAGCACAACCTTGCCAGGGCAGAGCCTTTCAAGATTCCTGTTTTCAGCTGCTCTGCAGGTTAACCTGAGCAAACACATGAGCCATTGCTGCAGACAAAAGAGCATTCAACACTCAAACAGAACTCAGGACCCTCTTTCCATTCTCATCTTCCAGCTGCAGAGCAGCTCGTTCTGGACTATTTCTTCAAAACTTGTCAGAAAACAAGAGACTTGAGGTGCAGCCTCGTGCCTTCAGAGAGCAGCTTCTCTCCTCTAACAGCCTCCCTACAGCCTAGACACAGCCTTTTCTGCAGCACAGATGGAGACTGACAAATCCCTGGGGTCAGTCAGCAGTGGACTCCAGATACTGTCTATCAGACATCTGCATCACGTAAAGCATTGTGTGCTTTAACAAAATCATTTCTTCCACTGTGGTCGAGTCTCACTGGCATCAGCAGCTACCAGAACTCTGGAAACACCATCTGCATCCGCAGCACCAGGCTCCCTACACCCTGATGCTGAGGTGCTGACACAAGTTGGACAGATGTCTCCAGCTCTACTCTGCTAAGGTTCATAGTCTTTGGCTCAGGATGATGGTTTAGGCTCAGAGAACACACCACCAGTAGTTCCTTCTCTCTAAGAGCTGTATAAAATTACACAAGGAATGTGACAACAGCATCACGAACCTAAATTGCTGCTCAAGGGATACCAGGGTCTCTACTCTGCAATGGTCTTGCTCAGCTTCATGAGCCCACTGGTTTCTTCTCAAGGCCATGAACTCACCACCAGAAGCAGCAGGCAGATGCTGTTTCTGGGATCAGTCATTTCCCAAGCTAATTCTCTACTCAGATGCCGAGTAGTCTTTAAGGCTATATTTCCTCTGCTGCCCTCCACCCATTCATTAACAGGGATGTGCCTTTCACAACCAACATGCCAGGAAAGACAACAAGGGAACCTCTCTGCCCACGACTAAGGTGTTCCAACAGCACAGGGCACCCTTGGCGCACGTCCCACAGTTTGCTTTCACTGATGGTTCTGGAGAATTTATCTTCCACATGAGCTGCAGTCCTGGAAGATCCCACCATGATCTCACTAAAATCAGAGAATCCCAGACAGGTTTGGGCTAGAAGGGACCTTAAAGCTCATCCAGTCCCAACTCCATGCCACAAGCAGGGACACCTTAGAGCAGGCTGCTCCAAGCCACACCAACCTGGCCTTGAACACTGACAGGGATGGGGCAGCCACAGTTTCTATAGGCACCCTGTGCCAGTGCCTCATGGGGAAAACTTCTGCCTAAGAGCTCATCTCAATCTCCCCTGTTCTGGCAGGTTAAAGCCGTTCCCCGTGTCCTGTCCCTACAGGCCCTTGTCCCAAGCTCCTCTCCAGGTTTCCTGCAGCCCCTTTAGGCACTGGAGCTGCTCTCAGGTCTCCCCTTCAGGAGCCTTCTCTTGTCCAGGCTGCCCCAGCCCAGCTGTCAGTAATCTGGATAAACAATGCTGTGCTTCACCTCCCCGAGTTATTTCCTTGCAGAGGAAACACAAGTGGGTTTCAGAAGTTGAAATATTTTAAAGTGTGGGATGGGCTGTGCTCACATGAGCATGGCACCCACAGAAGATGTACCATAGGGGCTAATAGAACCCCCAAAATCTGCCCAGAGCCTCCAAGGTGGATTAGAATTAAAGGTATAAATTAGAGTAAACTTTATGCTATGCAGCACCTGATGGTGGCCCCCAGCCAGGGCCAGATCTCATCCCAATGCTGGGCTGTCCTGACTCCTCTGAGTCCAAACCTCACAGTGCGGGGACAGGAGACCCCACGAGTGCCTGGGCTCAGCACCACATCCAGAGCTGGACAGGCACGGTCCCTGCAGGGTTACTGCCAGGGCATAGGAGATGGGAGCAAACAGGAGCTGAGGACCGTGCGGCACGCAGGATGTATGCAGGGTGCCCATCTCCTAAACCATGTCTGTATCCATGGTGGGGATGATAGGACAGAAAGCCAGACAGCACTTCCCAACCTGCCATGTGCCCTTTGAAAACAAGAGCCCCTACACAGGCTGTTATCAGCTCTTTCTCCAGCAATTGAGCGTAACAGGAGGGAAGCCCTTCAGCTGCATTGTGAATCATCCCTGGGAGGCACAGTGGTTATTTTTGTGGTGCTCTGGCTCATATGGAGCTGCCAATGCATCCCTAGAGAGGGGTGCACTGCCGCAGCAGGGGACGTGGTTCTGTCCCCAGTAGAGGGGCTGCTTTCATGGGCACTTTTCAAGGGCTCGTCATCCCGTGAGGTTCCCTATTAATGGAATGTGATGGTGAATGCTATCAGATGTTCACCTGTGCTCAAGGGAGGAGCTGTGCTGCTATAGGGGTTAGCTCATGGGAACAGGGCAGCAGAGCTCAGGATGTCGGTGTGAGTCCTCTCCCCTCTCCCTGTGCCCACTGTGAAAGCCGACGGCCACTTCCCCCTCTTGGGGTGTCGCCACTTCGGGCAGCATTGCAGATCACCATCACCCCCCACCAAAATGAAACTGGAACAGGGAGAGCAGGAGGAGACCTGGATCTTGCTGAGCGCAGGGATGAGGATGTGTTGGTATATGGCTGGGCTGGGTACCCTGCATCAAAGCTTTAGCACCTCAGTCACCTCGGGTAACAAACATCAACCTCAGGGTGTAGCACACAGGCGACTGGTTGCCCATCCACCCTGGTCTCCCCATCCTCCTGCCCTGGCTCTGTGCGGCAGGAGCCTCGTGGAACAGAGCAACAGGAGAGCCTTCCAGTTGAATTGTGATGGGGTGACACCATGACAGCACCACACTGGGTCACCCCACTCAAACACAGGGGACAGACAGGCTGCATGTGTCATTGCCCTCCTGGCTGCTGGGTTTGGGCACAGCATAGCATGGCATGGCAAAGCATGCTCCCAGTCCCAAGGGGCTGCAGGGAAGAGGGCTGGGAGCAGGGTGAGCTTACAGCGTGGCCTGGGGTTAAACATTTCTCAGGCTGTTTTAAGGAGAAGCAGGCTGGAGGCAGAGTAAAGAGGAGGGAGCAAGTGCACAAACAGGTGAAGGAAGTGGCACATCCCTGCCTGGCACTGGGCTTGCAGCCAGCTTGACCCCAGTGAGCAGGGACACGGGGATCTTGGACCTTGGACCTTGAGCTGTGAACTTGGTCCTTCAGGCAGGAATGGGTGCTGGGTCAAACAGGGCAGCTGGGAAATCACAGAGTGCAGTGGTGCTGTAGATCCATGGCCTGGTTTCACATCAGCCCCATGCTGCTGTCCTACTCCTGCACTGTGGGAGGAGCTGCGGTCATGGGCACCCTGCGCAAATGCTGTCCTCAGACCAGGGGTAAGGCAGGGAATGGACCAGGCAGGAGAAGGTGATCCCCATGTGGAGCCATGGCCCTGTTCCCCTGTGGCACAGCCTCCTCAGAGGGGCAGAGTGGGGCAGGATCAGCCCCAGCTCCCATCGGACACATGGCAGCACGCAGAACTGCTGGGAAGGGGTAAAGAGCCACGATGACCAACCTGCGAGCCCAGGCAGGGACAAACATGCTCATACGTTTCCAGTTCAGGATGGAAACCAACCCCCAGGATACCAACAGCGCTGGTTTCTCAGGCTGGGGCCCCATCACCTCAGTGCCCCCTGAGCGCAGCCCCACACCAAGGCCAGAGTCAGTAGAAACCTTTATTAAACAGGAAGCTCAGAGGAACACAAGCTTGTTAAATGGCAGTAAAAGTGAAAGTGCGTCTCCAGCCCGGCCCCCGAGGGGGGCCCAGGAACCTCTTTTCCTCCCTTCATCTCTCCCAGCCCTGGTGGGCAGCAGATGGGGAGACAGAGCCCACTTACTGCACGGCTGCATGGGGAGGGGAGGAAAAGCCTGGAGCCAGTGCTGGGTCCTGACACGCAGACATGCACCCCTCTCCAGGACATACACATGGTCCTGGGGCCACCAGCCCCATCCAGCCCTGCCCCTGCTCCCATAGCCGCCACAATGGCCTCAGCCCCAATCTGGCTGCAAGCAAAGCCAGGACATGCAAGCGAAGCCCCAGTGGGACCCTCCATGTCCTCCCCCCCACCCAGCAGCGTCCCTCTGCTCCCTCCTGTCCCCTCCCCACGTCCTGGGAATGCTCCCACATGCCATAAATAATAAATAAATACCCCACGCTCAGCCAGGCTGTGTGAGCCACCTCCGTGCAAGGGGGACACAGCCCCAACCCAGCACCCCCACATCTCCACCACCCACTTCCCAACACAACAACACCTCTCAGCATCCCCACTCTGCTGCAGGGCCCCTCCCTCCCCCCCTTGGGAAATTAAATGCTGTCCCTAGGGGACAATAATAAATTAATCAAATCTATACACAGGACTGCTTAAAGCTCGATAATGGGCACCAGAGGGGGAACCCCCATCACCAGGAACCTTGTGGGGGGGTCCTGAGGTGGTACCCCTGCTCTGGCATCCTCCTCGCAGGGCAGGAGCCAGGGATGCTGCCGGCCCCCGCCAGGCTGGGGGGGCTGGAGGGCGAAGAAGAAAGTGTTGCAAAAAGGGATGGGGAGAGGAGCTGTGTGGGGGGGTGGGCAGCTCAGGGTGACCCCTCTGCACCCTGCAGCTCCCCTCAGAAGTCCAAGGGTGTGAAGTCCTCAAAGTCACAGTCAAAGAGCTCGCTGATGCCCTCTCCCTCCTGCAGCCCAAAGTGATAGTCCTGCTCCTGGTTGAGGAACTCATCCGCTAGGAATTCCGGGAAGACCTCCCTGCTCTGGTCCAGCAGCATGTCCATAGAGACCAATGGCGAGAGGCTCGGCTCCTCCGCGGGGCACTTGCTGGTCCCTGGCAGCAGCGTTTCTGCAGGAGTGGGAAGCAGCCGTCAATCCCACAACAGACAAAAAACCCCAAAAGAGCCATCTTTGGCTCTGCAGAACTTGCCTTCCCACATCCCTGCTGTGCTCGGGTGGCCGAGCATGACCCCAGCTTGTGCTGATGGCAGAGGGGCTCGTGACTACAAACACAGATGAGGCCACAACCAGAGCCAGCAGCATTCCAGTCCCCAGCTCCCTCCTGTCCCTGTCCCGGGCACCCACCTTGCTCTCCGGGCAGCAGCGGCAAGTTCATGTCCTGGGAAGGATGCAGGAGAGGGGAGGCTCTGGGCTGTGGGTGGCTGGGAGCCGACTCCTCTGCAGGGGCTTTGAAGGGGCTCTTGACAGGGCTGCAGACACCTGAGCTGTCCTCCGGGCAGAGGAAGACATCGATGGGGCCCTGAGTGCTTCGCAAGGATACCTGGAAAGCCTGAGGAAAGGGGAGAGGAGTGAGACCAGGAGGCACAAGGATGCCTGGGGAGCCTGGGCTGTGCAGACACAGGGTGGCCCCAGCTCACCTCCGCTGGGTCCGAGACCTGCAGCTGGGTCTCTGCAGGGGCTTTGATAACCATCACCATTTGCTCCGAGGGGTCCACAATGCTGCGGAGGTCCTGGCAGGTCACATAGGCTGCGGTGTGGGGGGTCAAGGAGCAGACACGGGGTGCTATGAACCATGCTGCGACCCAGCCGGGTCCCCTCCCCGCCAGCCCCATCCCATCCTGCACAAAGGATATTGCTGGTTGGCGGGGTCCTCGGTGAGCAGGCGCAGCTGTGCTGAGCACGTCTGGATGAGCTCGTCCAGCTGCTGCTCCGCCGCCTGCAGCTCCCGCAGCTCCTGCTCCAGCCGCCGGTGCAGGCCCGGGGCGCCCACCGCAGCCTGGTTGCCCCTGCAGAGCACCACGGGCATCAGCACCCAAACCCACAGCTCCCTCTGCCCCGCACCATGACCAACCCCATCCCACACCCAGGGAATTGGCCTCGCAGGGGTTTCTCTATAGGGCACAGCCCTGGGGTCCCTCCCCTGAGCCTGGACACAGCCTCCGCTCCCCAGACTGGCACAGGGAGCTGGAGGTGGACTGACAGCCAGCACAGGAGTACTGATGCTGCTCAGGAGCCACCCGCAGTGGAGCACAGCCCTCAGCCAGACCACATGAAGTGGCTCCTCAGCCACCACTTGAACCTCAAGTAAGGCTTTCTCCACCCCAAGCCTGGCCCAGGCAGGTCCCCCATCCCAAGGGACAACCAGGCACAGCTCCACAAGCCCAGCCAAGGGACATACAGCCACTGGATGTTGTTCTTCGACTTCTTGGTGATGAGCTGGATGCCCTCCAGGACATTGGTGATGTCGTAGATACGCCTCTTCTGCACCTTCAGAACCTCGGCCGCCCAGTTGAGGTCCACCACGCCGTCAGGGGACTGACTCAGCAGCTCCAGGAAGCGCTTGGTGGTGAGGTTCAGCGAGGTTTCGTAGCGGGACTTCTCCCCAGGAGACTTTGCCCCTGCCAGCCACCGAGGACAAGCGTGGTTTAGCCAGAAGGGAAACCCAAAACATCCCCCAGGCTCACAGGTGCCCCATGGACCAGGACCAGCACCCTGAAACCATCTGCTTTCTCTGAGCAATGGGCCAAGCTCCACACATCCTCCACAGGAAGGATGCTGCAGGACCCAGCACAGGCTTTGACGCTCGTGCTCAGCTGTGATCACAAGCTCCGCTGTGACACAAAGGTAGCAGGGCTCAGGGAGGGGGGAGATGATGGAGGGTCCACCTGGATTGGCTGGGGGGGTGAGAGGGAGCAGAGCCGGTACCTCTGATGGGGTTCCTGGGCTTGCCCCGGCCCACTGGCAGGCTCTCTGCTATGTACTGGTGATCTGTCTCCAAGTTCAGCTTCCTCTTCACCTGCAAGCGATGGGGCTCAATGGGGGAGCAGCCACCACTCCCTCGGGGAGTGCCGAGCCCCGGAGGTGCCGAGCCCCGCTGCCGATAGGAGCAGGGTCAGGGGAGCAGCTCCACCGCTGACACACACACACACACACACACAGTGGGACCGCGGCCCCGCCACGCTGCGGGGAGCGCCCCAAAGCAGGCAGGGGCAGAGCCAGGACCAGCGGGGCGACTTCCGGAGCTGCAGCGCTCGGCAGGTGCAGCGTGGCACGGCACAGGGCACGGCACGGGGCACGGCACGGCACGCTGGGGCACGGTAGAGGGCACGGCACAGCAAGGTGCGGAGCAGGGAGCAGCACTGCCCGGCGTGGCACGGCACAGCCCGACCCAGTACGCAGCCCGACCCGACGCGGTCCAATATCTCACGGCTCGGGGCACAGCACTACCCAATACCCAGCACAGCCCCGCCGTAGCCAAAGGAGTCCCGGTCTCCGCAGCCCCCTCCCCATCCCGATCCACTTCCCGGTGGTTACCGGAGGGCGGCCCAGCGCGGGCCGGCGCGGAGCGGCTCCGGGCCGGGCGGGTTGCGGTGTAGCGAAGAGCAAGACCTGGTCGGTATCGGGGTGTCCTCCGCCGCCAGCGGCATCGTCAGCGGCGGCGGAGACGATGAGGAGGTGCGGGGAGGAGCTGCCCAGCAGCGCCGCCAGCCCCGCCGCGCCGCCGCCCGCCGCCGCCATGGCTCACATGGCCACCGGGGCGACGGGCGGCGGGGCGCGGAAAGCGCTTGTAAGGTCACGGCCCATGACCGGGCAGCGAGAACCGCTCCCACCGCCCGTATTGTTCGGTACAACCGGCTCCGGCGCGCCTTCTTTGCGCGCCAAATCCTTTTTGCCGCGAAAGCGGCGCGAGCCTCCCCGCCACCCGCCTCATTGGCTGCTACCGACACCAAGAACCGCGGTAGGGGGAGCGGAGGAGCCTTCTCATTGGTCGGTGACGGGCGGTGCCGCACGCTTATTGGTTGAGGGTGAACAGGAGGCCAATCAGCGGCGCTGCGGGGGTGCGGAGTGGGGGGGGGGGGGGGGGGGGGGGGGGGGGGGGGGGGGGGGGGGGGGGGGGGGGGGGGGGGGGGGGGGGGGGGG
>JBCJKH010008452.1:27639-42361 GCA_039877255.1 Loriculus beryllinus | reverse complement strand
ACTGAAAAGAAGTTGTAGGAACTGACACATAGGAGAATAACCGTTAAACCGTTAAAAGGAAAGAAGACAGACCTCATTAAAACACCTGAACATCAAAGAGATTCGGAACTCAGTGTACAACTCTGTCCTCAGCACACTGTTACCACCTAGCTTAGTTTTTGTGGATCTTGTTCCAAGGCACTTAATTCTTCCCCAATGGTCAATGGAGTGCTGATGCACTTTAGTAGAGATTGATGTTTTTCAGAAGCCAGTTCCTAAAAATTGAGCACTTCTCCACTGAGTGTTTCACCAGTCTGTTGGTTTTGAAAATCTCTTGGTCTATGTTGAGATGTAACATGGTTATATTGGTAATGTTGGTATACTGGATTAGAGAATGGAAACTAATTTTAAAACAATTCTGGTAATGTTGCAATAAAATTCTGTTCTTTAAACCACTTCCTTTGTAGCTCAACAATCAAAATAATCGTTATAGTCATAAATTATAAGAAAAAACAGGAGATCACAAAGATTTGAGATGGAAAAGACAATCATGCTCCTCATAAAGGATTGGTCTTTAACATTCTTCAGTGCTGTTTTGTGCAGTTCATTTTAAATTCCTCAGGTAATGGAGCTTCTACTTCCCAAAGGAGACATCTCTTCAAAATTGAATTCCTTCAATTATAGGGATATTTTTTCTGATGATCAAGTTAATGGAAGTTTCTGATATTTCAGCTCATTACTTTAGCTATAGTGCCCTGTGTTCACGTACATAATTTATTTCTCCCATTGGTGTTTACATCTCTCCAACATGTATTATTTACGTCTAGCCTGAGCGTACAAAATATTTCACAGATGTTCAAGAGGGATCTTCACTCTGATTATGTTAAAAAAATAAGAAAGGTCAAAAGAAAAGAATGCAACAGAAATCAACGCGGAAATATAAACCCAATAGGAAAATGTCTTCTAAAATGTGTTATTTTGTTCATTTGCAGTTTTATATTCAATGTGAAAACTCAACACCATACCATGCAGTTTCTTCACCTTTGTCATGCTTGCCTGCCATGCTTTTGTTTTTAAAGCACTTTAACAGAGGCTCTTCCGTTACCTTTCTCATGTTTGTCCTCAAATCTAAACAGATCTAAATCTAAATCTAATCTATTTCTAAATAGAAACAAAACCTGCATAAATTTTTTCAACAGGCCTATAGTCACCCTGTTAAAAGAGCTTACTGTTTTGCTACTGACAGAGTTGTTTTGCCTTGTTGGAAATATGTAATGGATTTTTATAAACTGAAATGCAGCCACTTCTTAATGCCACTTTGGGTAAAGTAAGTAACTTAGACTTTTAATCTCTATTGTTGTTAATCAGGTTTTCCAGATCTAGCAGTATTCCAGCAGCGCTTTTCTGAACATTTTTAAGCATCTTTGTCAAAAATTTGTGGTAGAATTGGATGCAGTTTATGTCACCACCCAACACTCCTGTATCTGAAGGCAGTACCAAACGCCTTGAAACATGTTCTGGGAGCTTCTCTTTAGTTGGCTAACCACTGTGACACCTAAATCCTTTTCAGAGTCACTGCTTTCCAGGACACAGTCTCCAGACTTCTAAATGTGACCTACATTCCTTGTTCCTGCTGAATGACTTTGCAATCAGCTGTCTCAAAAAGCACGTTGAAATGATCCTGGCTTACTAAAGGATGTCAATTTCCCTACAGAAAGACTGTTTTCTCTTTGCATTATTTAGTTCTTTATGCATTTTATGTCATCTGCAATTTTTACCATTAATGCTTGTTGAATGTTTCTTCAGATCACTCATAAATTTATGTAGCAGCAGAGGAGAGCATTTTCTAAAATGTGGGGCTCAAACCTCTAAGGCACTAGTGTCAAGGGTGTGTTTAAAGCTTGCTCCACTTCATGTCGGAGAGGCACTCAGCTTTCTGGATGCCAAACCAGGCCCAGGGAACTGGTGATGGTGCAGTCACAAATGCCTGTTTGAGCAAACAGCCTGTGCCATCTCTCAGCAGGGGTCCAAACAACTGGAGCTGCACTTGTACCCTGGGCGCTGCCAAGGCTTGGGCTGGGCTGGGCTGGGCTGGCAGAATCCTTGCACCAAGAACCAGCACTTGGGGGGAAAACTCACTCATGGAAGAGAGCAGAAGTCCACAAATTCCTCTAGAGTTACCCAAGGGATAATGATGAGCTGTTTATAGTTACTTTTGGAGATCTGTCATTTAGTTGATTTTTAATTAATTATTACATGTTACTGATTTTGTGTAACACTGATCACTTAATTAGATTGATGTCCTGTTGGATGCTTGTTTTACAGAAGCGTATGTCAATTCAGTCATCTTTATCAATCATGTCTGGCAGTCTCACCCAGAAAGCTACCCAATTTGACATGCTCATTGGCACTAATTACACAGTTATCTTCTGTATTGATCATATCAGGTATCAGGCCTTCAGTTATTTTACCTGCTACTGATTCCGTCACAGCTCGAATTGTATAATCTAGGTCATAATTTTTGTTGTTTAAATGTAACCCTGGCTTTATGCAGGTTTCTAATACTTCTTTAATATTCTATAATGTATTAAATAGCAGCATTTTCAGGCAGATCAGTAATAAATTCTTCTTAGAGTTAAACTACCCATGCATTAAAAATTATTTGCATATTATTTTTAGGGAAAACCATATGGCATTTATGACTGGGATGGGACTGCATTATGCAGAAATATTCATGGAATATTACTGTCTGTTCTGCATTGTTATTGACAGTTTCAACTGTCTGCTTCTAATAACAGACCTATGATTTTGCTCAGATTAATTTTGTTCACAATTTTTTTTTTAAACTCCTTTTTATCCTTAGTATTCCTGGCTTTAAGATGTTTCACTGATGATTTCTCACATCTGTTGTTGATATTTCACTTGTCTGGACTTACAGTAATGATTACATAAAAAGTTTTTGCTATATTATCTGTCCCTCTGCATTTCTCTTTAGTTAGAATATTTTTAACAAATGACAATATCCTCTCTAACTGCACAACTCAATTTTAGAATCTGGTAAAATCATTCTCTGATAAAGACTCTTCTTTGTCTCATTCATTTGCTTACAACTGACTTCTTCAAGAAATTCATCCTTTCAAAAGCAGACTATAGACCACCACAGTTACCAGATGCAACTACATGCTGGTCATTGGATAAAATGTTCCTAAAGTTATTCCTATGTGCTTGTCCACTACAAAGAGATCCATTGTAAGATGAAGTGTTTTGTATTGGGAAATTATGGTATTTCACTTTCTGATACTCCATAGATATTCTAACTACGTCAACAAGAGACCTCCACCATGGTTTGTCAAACTTAGGTCTCTTGTTTTTCTTTCAGATATTGTTGAGATGTTTCAGGTACTATTATTTCAGATATGATTAAGGGCATTTAAAGAGCTGTTTGGCTGATTTGATTTGCTTGCCTGTATTGCTTAACAAATTGAACCTAAACCCCTGTCACTTGGGATTATCAATTATAGGTGAGCTATCTGTGTGGCAGGCTAATTCCTACCTGTGAAACAACTCCATCCATCTCCAAAATATTCTCTATCATCATGTGGGATAGCATGATATTTATCTGAGTAAACTGTTACTATAGTCTTTCTCCTTTCCAGGTTGCCAAGAAGCTGAATCAGAATAATTCTGAAGTGCAGGATCTGAATTTTTCCTGGTCTTTGCTTCAAACTAATTAAAGTAAATTGATGTTCTTTGCTGACTGCTAAACTTTGGCAGAAGCATTTTAAATAATTTAGAGTATGTATGTTCACAATAACCTCAACTCGATCTCAGTAGTATTCACATGCTTTAAACTAGGGATTTGGGGAGAGTTTTTTTCATTTGAAAGTTGGAATGTTTTTTGAATATAAATGCAAAAACTGTGCACAATTTTTTGAACAACCCAAGGCCAGCATATATGCTGGCTTCTTTTACCAGTGTTTTAAAAATAAGTTAGAAGGGCAAGGGTTGGGACACAGTTTTTACAAACATTATTTTTAAGAAAGGCCTGCTTTTTTAAAAGAATTAGAATTTAGAGGGTGAAATTCTCACCAACTATTGGCATATTACTAAGGTAATCTTCAAATAATTTTTTCCCGTGTGGGTCTTATCAATCAGAAGAGGGTTGGAACATCACAATAGCTGAGGCAGAGCTCTATGAGAAGAGGAAAGGACAGCCATTAGCTCAATCTCAAGCAAGTAATCAGCTAGTGTGTCTCAAATCCCGAAAGGATGTGTGAGGGCAGTAAAGAGGAAACAACAAGAGACATCTCAGGTCATTCAAATTGGAGAAATGAAGTGGGAAACCTTTAGTGTCCTGGGAGGTCTCTCAAATTTTCACTGTTTAAGAGTAGATTTTTGACCTTCTACATGCCATTTTTTTCTGACGCACTGGTTGCATGAGGTTGTCAGTGTCTGCTGGGTTCCACATCACCTGTTACAACCAGGATCTGATCCTTTGAGCAACATATATCTTTTCTGAATGAGGAGTTGGATCCCATCCGTTCCCACAGTTAACTCACACATTAAGGGTGTAAGGCACCAGCTGTTGCTGTAAGTAGGCTAACACTTCTCTCCTCATGTGGGTTATATACTATGGAGGGATCCTCGTCTACTGCTTACATGGTCTGGAAAGACCTCTTTACTGATGTTCTTCCCATCCAACCACCTATGGCTAAGCAGAGCAGCAGGTAGAATCAATTTCATGACATTTAATTAAAGATTTCTCTACATTATACCTGCAAATTTAATTCTCATTTGAGAATTCAAACTCTCACTTGGGATTCAACCTCCAAACTATCATGGTAATCTTAGAATCATAGAACCATAGAATTAACTGGGTTTGAAAAGACCTTTAAGATCATCAAGTCCAACCATTATGCCAGTTCTGCCAAGTCCACCACTAAATCATGTCATTAAGGGCCTCATCTACATGGTTTTTGAACACTTCTGGGACGGTGATTCCACCACTGGGCAGCCTGTTCCAATACCTGATCACCCTCTCGGTGAAGAAATTTTTCTTAATATCCAATCTAAACCTCCCCTGGTGCAGCTTGAGGCCATTTCCTCTTGTCCTATCACTTGTTACGTGGGAGAAGAGATAGAACCCCACCTCTCTCCATCCTCCTTTCAGGTAGTTGTAAAGAGCAGTTAGGTCTCCCCTGAGGCGTCTCTTCTTCAGGCTAAAGATTCCCAGTTCCCTCAGCTGTTCCTCATAGGACTTGTTCTCCAGATCCTTCACCAGCTTTGTTGCCCTTTTCTGAACCTGCTCCAGCACCTCAATGCCTTTCTTGTAGTGAGGGACCCAGAACTGAGAACAGTATTTGAGGTGTGGCCTCACAAATGCCAAGTACAGGGGTAGGATCACTGTCCGAGTCCTGAGGGCTATGCTGTTTCTGATACAGGCCAGGATGCTCTTGGCATTCTTGGCTGCCTGGGCATAAACTGGCTCATGTTCAGCTGGCCATCAATAAGCAATTTTAAAGAGTAATCTTAAAAATTAATCAGCAATCTTAAAGATTAAGTCTTAAAGAATTCTTCCCAACTAATAACATTAGTGCACAGATAAATAGTATGTATTGTTTTAAGCTGCTGATCAGCAAATTATTTTAGCTCCAAATTATTGAAAATATAAGGTCTAGAGGAGTATTCTTTAATAACATCTTTGTTGACGCTAGTTCAGATATACTTAGCCACTAAGGTTTTGCAGAGCTGTAAGGTTCATCAGATAAAAGACAAAATAATCACAAATATCAAGCCTAAATACCTTATTGCTAAAGAAAAATGCATGTAAATATGCAGGCAGTAACACTTTTCTGTCTGATAATTGAAGTGTTTTATTTAGCAATGATACTGTTAAGAGTAGTTGTGACTTGTGGTAATATCAGGTAAAATCAGAACAACTTATAGTATTCCCCCAGTCATCACAGATTGTGTCAGATATGCACAGATAACCAAAACAGAATAAAATTTAGAGACTCTGAGTTAAACTAAACATTTAGTAAATGGAGAAGGCAGGTAAACATAACAGATAGTCTTCTCCCATTTCCCCAAAGAAAGAATTTAAATGCCTGAAAGTGAACTCAGACTTCAGAAGCTTAAATACAAAACTGAAATCTGCCCAACATGCTATGCTTCTGAGCAGTTGCAGATACCTCCAGTTCTACTGCACTAAACTAGAGTTAGCCTAAAGTTCATTTAAACTTGACCTGGAAAACTCTTCAGCCAGTCTAAATTACAATGATCTGAAATGATTCCAAATTAAATATCTTTAAGTCCAGCTATTTACAATTACTTGTTAGAAAATGTAAGGTAAAAACTCCGGGCTGGGGTAGACAGATGTTTTCTGCAATTTTTAAACTGTGGACTATCAGTTTAGTCCTTTGATAAGAACTGGTCATTGCTATCTCTAAAGTAGCTATGTTTATTTGAGGAAACTAATGAGACCTAGAAGATATAAGGTAGCTGGCAGTGCTGTATCACCAGATTAACTCTTTTTCTGCTTGTCCATGTGGTTACAGTTTGAAAGTTTCGTAGCAGATAATGTGAAATACATTCACATATAGCCTTACACGTTAATCTTGATAAAAAGAGGCTGTTACTGTTAACAGCCAGGAGGAACTCAAACACCAATTTTAAGATTACGTTCAAACCATTGTTGATAGGAAGGAAAAGTAGTATTAAGCAAGTTAATTCACATACTCTTAGATGATAACAAAGCAAAACCTAATTTGCCATGAAAGTGTGTTGTGGTTTAAGAATTCAGAGTCCTCTGTTTTGAAGGGCTAATTAATTTTGCTTTAGTAAGTTTAGTGTAAAAAATCCCTTAAAAATTTATAATGGGCTGTTTTACATAAACAGAATTATACCTCTTTATAGCTTTAAAATAAAGGACCTTTAATCAAGCATGGTTTTAGTTTGTGAAGCTTCAGTAAAGCAAGTCCATGTAGAAAACTAGCATTTTTTAAGCTTAACAATTAATTGCTGATATTATAGTAGATTGCGACGTTAAAATTTCTCCTTTCTTCCGTTTTGAATGGTATAGGCCTAGGGGAAACTGCCTCCAAATAATTAATCTTGTTTTGTTTCCTCAGTTTTTTTTTATCAGGATTACTATGCTTATAATTATATGAACAACAGAAAATCCACTTGTCAGTTTAAAAGATGACTTAGTTTTTGATGCTCTGGAATGTTATTGTCTAAGGTATCAAACATTAGATATGTGGAGCTACATGGATCCAGAAGCTGTCATGAAAGCTAGTTTCAACCATTTTCAATCTTGTTAACTATGCAGTTATCACAGAAGAGGAGGATCTTTTCTGTTCTTTCATCTGACAGGTTTCATTTTGAGTTCTAATTCGTTGATTAGATTTCCTTTGTAAGAGATCTCTCTCACAGTGATGTCAGTATTTCCATGTTAAATCAAGGTTCCCATGTAAAACCAGGTGATGAACAGTCATTTCTCACTCCATAACACTGCTGTCTATTGTTATGATAACATTTCACTTTTCTAAGTGATAAGCTGTTTTAGAGGTTGAAGGGTGCCTAATGTCATGGTTGCAGGGAAAGCTTCAGCTAAGCTTTTCTTGGTCACTCCAAGCCTGCCTTTATTTATCCTCTGTGGAATCTTGCAGTTCTCCTATCCCTCAGTCAGCTTCAGAGCTGAAGTACTCTCTTTATCATCCATGACATACCCAATAGGCTGGATGAGTTTGAGTCCCTTTGGGGTTCTGAATTCAGCAGACCTGTCAAGTGTCATACAATGAAACAGATCCTGCCTCTCCTCTTTAGCTCTGTCTGTACCTTATGCATTCATACAGCGTAGCACTTTACTTTCCTACTCTACCTTGCTCCTCTGATGATATCCTAGCTCTGCAGTTTCTTCCTTCCCTCCCTCTCAATCACATGCTATAAGGTGCCTGACACATCCCACACCATACACCAATCTGTAGTGCTCTTTCATGCACAGAAGATGATTAGGAACCGTATAAAGATGTGAATCCTAGCTAAAAACAAAGTATGGTTTACTTTAGAGAAGAAATAAAGCTTTTAGAAAGAATCGTTTTAAAACAATCTAGAGAGGTGTTTTTTATTACTTTTAAAACCCACAATTTCATGATGCTCATTTATGAAGCCTCAGTTTTATCCAAATATTCTAAAAGTGTTGACTATGTCTTAGTTTTGATCTTGCAAACTTGCTCTTGTCTCTGTCTTACAGGGTCCTTTTGTACCCTGCTATCATTTCTGCAGCCTGTGTTCTCAAGCTATGGCGTTTCTGGTTTTGTCTGCTCAGCAAGAGTCTCCAGGGCCTATCGCTCTGATCATTGACCCTTAACAGCTTATATGTTTGTTAGAGTAACTGTATTGAGAAAGTCTCTTCTTTTCTTACTGTTTCCTCTGGCAGAGTGCTGTCAGATCAGTCCTAATATAGAAAGCATCCCATTAACAAAGCAATACACATAATCTCTCTCAGAACAGCACTAAATTTAACATGGTCATTTAAAAATGCTGCTAGGGATTCATCTTGCATTCCTGCTACTACTCTGCTGCCTACAAAATAAAAGACTAGCACACCATCTTAATTATGCCAAATAATTACGAGTTACAATCAGAGCCTCTTAAGATACGTTTACTCCAGAAACTGAGAGGAGCATATGAAAAAGGGAGGGAATTAAAATGAAGTTGCTAATAAAGCTGAGATTTTCCTTACTATGCACGTTACCATGTCAACCTGAGTTATGCAGCATCACATTTGAGATCTATTCAAGACCCCTTCAAAAGCTCAGCAACTAACCAGGATGTTTTAGATGTTTTTTTCAGCTGATTTTGGCATCTTTTGCATGATAAATGCTACTTAACCACATTCTTTTTCTGGTTTAATATCAAATACAACTGAGCAAATGTTTAATTATATCCATGCAGATGGTTTATTATGTAAGAGATAATTACTTGTCCCACTTTGAAAGTACTAAACCATGCAGAAAACATGAAGCTCAATCATTTTAAGATGGCAAGTAACTTAATATAAATTAGTATTCTTTGCACGTAGCAGAGAAAAACATGCAACTTCAGTATCCTATGTATGTATTAGTTTCAGATGGTTTAACTAGGATTCTTTTAAGTTAGTATGCAAATATTTCCTCTGTTCTAGCTTCCTTCATATAGTCAGCCTAGCTTTCTACTGCTGTCTGGCAGTAAGGTAAAGCCTCTTATTAAAAACTGAGGTAATATATTTGTCAGCCAATCTTTCAGGGGAAAAAAGCCAAAACTCAAAAAAACCACAACAACAAAAAAAAAGAAAAATCAAAAAACCCCACCATCTTTATTTCTTTATTCTTAGGTATTTAAGTATATAAATAGCCTTTGGCATTGTTGATTTGCTGTTTAAAATATCTTACGCATGTTATAAGGAGTATTAGTTCCATTTTCAGCATCTTAGATTTGATGATTACATGGTGCACAACAGAAGTTGGTAGATAGCAGGTTGCTGAGAAATTACAACATTTTCACCTGCTTCCTAGTGTACCTAGTTTTTAAATAAATTTAAATATGCTTTTAGTGGAAAAAAGGTGGAAAAGCATATGCCTCAAAGTCTACATATCAGCCAAGATTTTTTTTTTTTTTTTTTTTTTAGGAAAACACTGTATCAAACTTCCAAAAGGTAATAAATCCAGAAGAATTGATAAATTCATTGCACACTACCATAATAATCACTTAGCTAGGTGAAAGTCACCAGTAATGTAAAAATGATTAAACACAGTTTATCACCAGGTGCAGAAAATTCCCTCACACTTAAAAGAAATGCTGAAAATATTGTTCCCAGAGCAGCAGAAAGAAAGGAGTTCAATCAGTAGCACATCTTGTCTCTGTTGATTCTTTGATGTCCAGTGGCAAAGTAAGCTTCTTAACCTTTTCTTCAGCATGGGCACATATACCTTTTTCCTTCTACTCAGCTGTCTAATCTCATAACATTCTAAGGAATTCAACATACTCGAGCTCTCTCCTCTTCTCCAATTTGATTGCAGTTTCCAGTGGTTGCAAACAATCAGGAGGCAGCTGATGGATATGACTTGCTCATCAAGGGCAGGCAGCAGGCTGACAGTGGTCCTCCAGAAAGCCTGAAGAGCCTCTGCAGGAGGGTGGATGGTTCCCACCTTAGCATCACCAAACACATGCTGAAAGTTCCAGTTCTTGCTCCGTACTTTAAAACAGCTAATTTTGAATCGAGCCTCACTGAATTTTCTGAATTTCATATCCTCAGAAAGCAAAGCTAAACCAATGCAAAAAACCCTCTCTCTCTTAGCAAACATCTGCCAGGCACATCTATTTATGCAATGCCTGCATGTTTCTTGGGCAGTTCAGCATATTCCGCAGACATCCATAGCAGGATAATTTTCTTATGCTACTTCATATTCCAGAATGAAAGCAGGACTACAGAATAATTAACAATATACTATGTCTTGCTGAATTTATATTATGAGTACAGGCAGACAGCATTCAGGAGCATAACCCTTCTGCTGACTGCTCACTCAAAGATGTAACTGCTAGACTGTAGTTTCCAGAGGTCCTGTGTTTTATCTGACCCCTGTTGATGCTGGGTACAGAAGCAGTCCATCAAACAGTGGGTATCTCAACCCAGGAGATACCCACAGGTTTTGCTGCTTTCTGTTTTCTCCCTTTTCCACTGGCAAAAGGAAATAGGGAGCAAGAGAGAAATAGAATCTAAGGACAAAGATGGATTAGAGAGAAAGAAAGAGTCAGAACAATAATTCATTTTCAGTTCTGTGAATAATTTTGAAAAGAATGTACCTATAGCAAAATATGTGCTTCTGGCAGGCTCATGAGATAAAATAATCATGTTAGAAGTTGATAGTTGTATTTTGCAAGGGAGCTGTAGTGTCCCTATACAAAGGCTGAACTCCATAGAAGGATGAATGCTTGAGCATCTGGGACAAAAAAATGCCTTTTTCTTCTTTCTCATTAAATAGGGATTGTTTCATTGTTGCTGGACATACATAGTGAGCCCTTCAGCTTCCCCACTGCCACATACTGTATAGTGCAAAGCTGGAAGAATTGCCCTAGATTCAGAATCTTTTTTTGTGGTTCGGTCTGTGTAAGAAGCAATGAAAACTGCAGGAACCAACGTTGTAATAGTGACTTTCCTGAGCTCCCTGCAGAGTTTGTGGTGTTCATACTTTCTCAAACTAGAGAGGAGACACAAAGATTCTGGGTGAGAAAAGATAAAACAAGAACAAAGCTGCTTGAACAAAAAGAGGAAAAAAAGATAAAGATAGACCTTTAAAACATATGCTGCATTTTACAGTATTATGACTGTGTCTGATGGTATGTGTGTAAAATGTTACTGGTTTTATCAGTGTGAATGTGTGCTCTCACATATATGTGCTATGCTATGCTTTCATGGTTGTGTGCAAAACAAAATGAGAATTGTGATTGCAAATTTTAAAAAGCTCTAATTGCTACCAATGTTTGGTCAGTTCTGCTTATATTTCACAGTGTACCAACTTAAAACAATAAGGTTCGGTATGTCTTCCAGACTGTAAGTAGAGCAAACTTACATGATTATACCATAGAAAAATAATGTATCTGATTCTTTTATTATAAGACAACAAAGCTTAAAATACTTGCTACTCTCCGTTAGGCACATAAGGAGTCCCAGCACATTTTTTCCTCAAGTAGAGCCAAGCAGAACTTAAGCAAAAGAGATACATTCCCAAGTTTAAGAAAAGTTAAATAAGTGCAAGTGCTGAGAATTGAGGGACTGCATATCTATATAGCAAAATATGGGGGGAGGATACAGGGGGGGACTATTGCTGTGTGGAAGCTGAGAGGAAGAAACAGGCTGCTGTGCTGAGAATTGAGGAGGAGAATGGTTATATAAAGACGAAAGGCAAGGTACTGCCTACAAACCAGATATATAAGAATATACAGTTTGGGGAGAATCACTGATAATGAGAGGCAAACAGGAAAAGAAAAGAATATATTTGTACATCTATGTACAAACATCAGATTATCATAGAATCATAGAATAGTTAGAGTTGTCAAGTTCCAACCCCCCTGCCATGGACACCCCACACAAAACTGGGTCACCCAAGGCTCTGTCCAACCTGGCCTTGAACACGGCCAGGGATGGAGCATTCACAGCTTCCCTGGGCAACCCATTCCAATGCCTCACCACCCTAACAGTAAAAACACTGCTAAATATACTCTACTAAATAAGACAAGGGAATTAACTGGTTAGTGTTTGTACAGATCCTCTTATATTGTACATCCTAGCCTCTCCATCATCTTCTTGTGAATTTCTTATCTATTTTTTTTTCCTTGGGTACAAGAATGAGCTAAAATGTAGAAAATCAATTAAAAAAAAAAAAGAGAAATACATGGCAGCATCCTTAAAGGAAATTTAGCCTATCCCAAGCAATCATAAATCTACCTCACAGCAAGCCAGGGTTAAACCTTACAACATGCATAACATTCGCGCTCCTTGAGAGGTACAGCCCATTGGTTTCTCAGCCTTTCATTTTAAAATGTTTTCCGTGGTGTGACCTGTGCAATACTTTTAAGCATATACTTCCTACCTTAAAGTTTTTAAAGAAAAGGCTGCCATTTATTGTATGATTCAGTATATTGCAGGAGAGCAGAGGTACCAGGAAGTTCTTGCCCTTTACATGTGACTGTAATACAAATGACATATAAATAATCCTTAAAAACTGGGGGGAATGTAATGGGCCACTGCGTATAAGATGCTCTTTTTCTTCTTGGTCCCCCAGTTTAGATTGTAATTAGGGAGTTTTTACTTTTGCAATAATTAGGTTATGTGTATTTAGGTATTTTAAAAAAATAACAGTTCTCTCGTACTAATGATTGGAAACTGGCATCAGCTGTTAGTCGGACCAGTAGCCTGTGGAAATCAGTAGTGTGTGATGACAGAAGGGGTTATGTTTGCACATTAGCCTCTGCCTCTCCTGACTAAGGTAAAATACCCAAGCTTCATCAGAGGGAACATAGTTGTGTTTTGCCATGACCAGCAGAAGGCAAACTCCTTACCTTTCTGGTGGCACAGTTCTGAGTTAAAGGTCTCAATACAGTATCATCAAACCAAGTCTATCTTATGTACTGACAGACAGCACCTTCTCAGCTTAGTTCCTACCCTGAATCCTCACAAAGCTTTAGTCCTCCAGCTTGTGCTCCTTAGATATTGCCTAATTGTCTCTCTTGCTTCTGTCATCCAAGTAGAATATGTCAGTGCTGGATTCCTACGTATTCTTGATGGAAGTCTCGAAGGGCCTTCTTTGCAGACATGATTCATCATACAATAAAATAAAATGATGACAGGCTCTGAATATTGTCTCATTTTACCCCAAAGGGCCAAATGAAAAGTAGGAAATGAAAGTCCCCATTCAACCTCTAAGGATTGTTGTTACAATCTTTGCTTATTAAGTATCAAAGACTGAAGGGATTTCTCTGCAAATTGCTTTACAGATTGCTATGAAGTATCTTCTAAAGAACTTTTCTGGATATTGCCTTTCTAAGGTGGGTTTTGAAAGAGAGGTGAGGAGATGTTTTATGTTTAACATTTTATGTTCATGTTCAATGTTTCATGTTTTATCTTGACCACAGCAGCAAACAGCTATCATCAGACTGAAGATGTCTGCAAATTAATATAGATGCTGATCACATTAATTATAAAAAAACCCAAACAAGTCAATTCTTTTTAGGCTTGAAGCATCTTCCTCAGTAAATACAGACATTGATGTTTAATTTTTAGCTAGTGATTGAAGTATTCCTTAGATGAGGAAGCTGTATCATGAAAAGGTTCATCTTCTAAATGTAAATGAAGCAGCAGTTTTGAAATCACTAAAAGACAAATAGAGAACAAAGAATGATGAGATGAAGAAGACATCTGAAAGGAGAACTGAGCATGGGTGACAAACAAGACAGAACTATGATTTAGCATCATATTTACCTGTACGCTAATTGAAGTGTATACCTCCTAGAAATCAACAAAAGTAGGTACTCATATCTTTTCATTTAATTAACTGTAAGCATCATGGAATATTACTTTGCTTAGAAATAACACAAAATACTGTGTATGCCTAGTATTTTTAAGAAAGTTCAAGGGAATGGAGGAAAAGAGTGTAGTTACATAAAGAGAGACTATATGTGCTGCTCAAAACTGCCAGAACAGGTCTCATGAATGAACTCAGCTTCCCTAAAGCATTTGAGAGCTGAAAAGCTGTTTAGCTGTTTATCTTAGGTTTACACATGTTTAGAAAATCTCAACCTGACTTAGTGCATTGCTAACACTAGCAAATTCTTGATCATTTCCCATTTGCAGGAGCAGTAGAACTTTGACATATGAATAAAAGCTGGGGATAGATATAACAAAACATAGTTTATGACTGGACACTGTTTCCCAATATAAGAAAGACATCCATTTTATTACAGGCAAGTATAATAGAATCATAGATTCTAAGATCATCTACTAAGATCATCATCTAAGATCATCTACTTCCAACCCCCCTGCCATGGGCAGGGACACCTCACACTAAATCATGACACCCAAGACTCTGTCCAACCTGGCCTTGAACACTGCCAGGGATGGACCATTTACCACTTCTCTGGGCAGCCTGTTCCAGTGCCTCAGCATCCTCACAGTAAAGAACTTCTGCCGTATATCTAACCTGAG
>JBCJKH010008452.1:13952-26390 GCA_039877255.1 Loriculus beryllinus | reverse complement strand
TAGCATGCCTTCCAGGAGAATCTGCTCCAAGATTTTGCCAGGCACAGAGGTGAGACTGACTGGTCTGTAATTTCCTGAGTCATCCATTTTCCCCTTCTTGAAAATGGGGGTTATATTTCCCTTTTTCCAGTTGTTGGGAACTTCACCTCACTGCCATGATCTTTCAAATATGATGGACATTTTATAATTATATCCTCCACAATCTAAATGAGAGGATAAACTTGACTAAAAACTCATTGTGAATTGTGAGAACACAAGCAGCATGGTCAAGGAACTCACAGAGGTGGGGCAGATTACAGAAAAAACAGTATCAAGATGCTTTTAACTGCATGCAACAGGTGCAGAAACACAACTGTGTTCTTGATTCTTTAATACTGTATTTCACAGGCATGTAGAAGAGATAAATGAAAAAAATTAAATGAGAAAAATATTCTTCAGGCTCAGGAGCATTTAAACATTCATGTTTCTTGGCATAATGAAACTATAATCGTGTTAAAATTGGTCCTAATCATGCATATTTTACCAATTGTGTAAAATTTTTGTGAATCAAGTCCTTACAGAGCAAATTTAATTCACATATTTCAAAGTTACTGAAAATCTGTTTCCTAATAGAAGCTCTTATCAAAATTACTTTTCTTAGCATAACAAGGCGCCGTGGGAGAATAAAATAATTTGTTTTATAAAGGTAAGTTCTGCTGTAATTTCTCCAAAAATCTTCAGAAAGAAGAGCTGTACAGAAAATTATCTATTTTAGCAACTATACCTAATGGTTTGTAGTATCCTAGATACTGGCAAAAGTTTCAAGAGGCAATTGGTTTGTTCTAGTAAAGCTCTAGAAGAAGTTCCATTAGATCAAGCAATACTCATAGAAAACAACATTGAGAGAAATTGGTTTTAAGGCAAGAATGATTACATATTATGTAGTACCTTGTGAACTTACACGCCTTATGAACTGTTTGAAAGTTGTTATTTGCATACATTCAATCTCAGATAAATGAAACTGTGCTTGAATAACTTAAAAACTACTTTGAAGAATTGCTTGTTCATGCCAGACCTTCACTACAGCCTCTCAGAAAAGAGAGACAGGTTTCTTACCTGGGTTATCCAATACGCAGGGGTTAACTTAGCTGGGTTAATCAAAACATTTGCAGTCCCAGAGTCAAGAATACATTGTGAACAAAGTAGGGCAGTAAGGACACAGTATACAATACTATTCAGCCTCCAGCCTTGTGACCAGATGTGACTCCAGCAAAATATCCATTACAGGTAAACCCAGAATTGCAAAAAAATGAATTAAATTAGGTAGCTCAAGATACAGCTTCTCATGTAAATGACATCAGGTTTGGATAACAGATAGGCTGTAATTTAGATTAGCAGAACCCTCACGTTTCTTAATCATTAACATGCATTCCTCCATTATAGTTTTCTTCAACAAAAGCTTAGCTTTGTTTCCCAATAAGTCAGATCTACGGTAATGTGGTCTCCACAGAGGCAAGATCAATTTCACCTCTGCAAAGGAGATCTGTAAAACAATGAATAGAGTAGTATTATTAAATTATGTGTTTCAAGCATTAGACAGGAAAACCTTGCTGAGTCATATACAACAATCTGAGTTTTGTCAGTCTGAATCTGGCCCACTGCTTTTGTCTAACACCCTAAACGTATTTGGCTCTATACCTTACACTTTTGAGTTTACAGTGTAGCAGAGCAGAAAAATAGTTTGATAACTAATTAATATTTGCATAGCATTTGTTCATTCCAAGTGTTTTAGTTGTGTGCAATGATTTAAAATTAATATTTTGTGTAATAGGTTAATTGTCTGAATTGGCCTTAAGCCACAAACATCTTATTTTTTTGGTAATTTTTGCAGCACAACAGTGAGTGTGTATATAGTTTTCTTCACACAAGCCTTTAAAAAAGGGTGAGAACTATGTAAGAAGCTTTGCAAAGCAGGAAGAAGGCAGAAAGATGTGAAGATAATACAGAATAAACTGGACAACCAACTTTTCATTTTAATGAAATGGCTCATAATAATACATAAGATAACAGAGAACATGGCCTTCCTGCTGTCTCAGATTGGCAGCCCATTTGCCTCTTTGAGAACATCCTGCTAATGCTGTTTTCTGATAGAGACTTTGTGTAGGAGACACAATAATAAATCTTTAATATCTGAAACTGTGTTTTACAATATTGCAGCAAAAAAAGATTCAGAAAAAAACCATCAAAATGTCTCAAGGTATTGATTTACTCCATGGTGTTTGGTCCTCTTTCCCTGAAGCATGAGGGATGTGTAAGCCTGCTGTATGTGTGCAACTCCAAATTACTTTTCTGACTGGTGTTGCCATATTGCCTTGTTTATATATTTAAAAAAAAAAAAAAAAAAAAGTGTGTCCATTCAATTGTGCTCATGAATTTAATTAAACTGACTTTAAAATGCAGATTTGCCTTCCATCTTACATTCCAACCAGAATTCAGATTGTCTTCTGTGCTCTTCTGACTTACACATGATTTCCACAGGATTCAGTAGTGAAAACACTGTACATAATTGTAAACTACTTTCAGATTCCAGTTTGGTGACTTTACAATAGTCTGTATCTACCTGTGCATGAAAGTGCCAATTGCTCACAACAGTGCTGACGATCCACAGGCAATTTAGTGTGTTAAATTAATTAACAAATCTATTTTTTCCAAAAAGTCTTCCTTTGGATACTAAGTCATTTTAGATACCTGATTGCTCTCTCTTAGACATGTCAACATTCTCAGGCAAAGCAGGTAAGGTTTTCACCACAGTAAGATGAAATTTGAACAGATATTTAATCGCCATTTAAAACTTTGATGTGATTATTTGCTTCACCTTATACACTTTTACAAACTAATTGTGTTAGCCTCTTTATTGCATCCACTTCCCACTTAGGCTGTGCACAAGAACTACATAAAATTGTTTCAAATCAATATTGGACTTAGTGAGTCAAACCAATTAGTGGTCTGTTACTATGATTTTATATTCCAGTGCTGTGAGCGCAGTATTTTCCAGTACATTGTATGCATGATTTTACAGCAAAGCTTCAGTGGCTTTTCCACTGCTGAAAGCCTTTTGCAAGTTCATTCTCTTTTGACTGGACGACAGGATATCAGCAGGGGATGACTAAAAACCAACAATAACAAAAAACCCCTTTCCCTCTAGGAGACTCAAACTCAGCTGGAATGCAGACATCTTGTTGAATGGGAAGAAATTTTTAATTATGTACAAAGAACAGCTGAATAAAGGAGAAAATGTAAATAATTAACGACTGACTTCACCCTACAACAGCAAGAATTCCTCCTGATTAGTTTTAAACAGAAAACAAATAAAATAAAATTTCAGAGTATGAGAAATCAACTACTTTTTCAGGTACTCCTTTCTGTTTCCTAGAATAAACCAGCCCAATTGACGGTGTCACTTAAATATTTGTAAAGGAAATAAAATACTCTGAGTCTCCTCATGCATATTCTGTTTAGCTCATGGAAATGTCAGAGCCTTCACACACGTAACTGGTGTGTGAAAGTCTTCAGCAGTGAAAGGAAGAGGGAGGAAAAAAGCCTAGATAGTCCGCCTTCATTGTAATCATGTCTTTGTAATCAAATGGTACTATCCCAATTTAGAGAAACTGAAGAGCTAAGTCCAGAATAGAAGCTGATTGAAGAAACAGGACAACAGCTGTTAGAACTGAAGGAAAACTGTAATAGTAAGTAGTGTGCAATGAATTGCCCAAAGTGAAGGAAACAAAACGTTGACAAAGGCAAGGAATTCTGAACTTTGGTATGAGCTGCCACAATGACAATGAATGTCATTTCTAGGAGGATTAGTCCTTCAAGATAAATGAAACTGGGTAGACCAGTAGCTTTCCTTAAAAAATCTCAAACCCAAACAACTAGAAAACCCTATTTAAAGAGAACAAGGTAAGCTTTGTACAAAACCATGGTGAAACTTGAATTCCACACTGACTTTCAGGATAATGAAAGTGAGATTAATTCCATCCTACAGAATTCCTTTTTAATCTGAGTCCTGTATGTCCATGTCCTTGTACTGGGGAGCCCAAAATTGGACTCAGTACTCTAGATGCATTCTCAGAAGTGCCAAATTCATGAGGAGAATCACTTCCATGAATATGCAGACTGATGCAGCCCAGGAGGCTGCTGCCTATCTTTGCCACAGATGTCCACTGCTGGCTCTTGGTCCTCTTGCTGTTTACCAGAGCCCCTGATTCCTTCTCTGCAAAGCTTCTTCCAGCTGCCAGTTCCCAGCTGTTGGGGCCTGTGTTTTTTCTGTTCTAGAGATTCAAGTTTGCATTGGCTTTTTATGAGCTTCGTGAACTTCTTTGAGTTTCTTATAAATCCCTAAGTCAAATTATATTCAACCCTAAATGAATTGAATTTTTCATAGATTAAAACATAAAAAGTAAAAGGCAATGAAGAGAAATTTTCCTTCAGCTGGTTCCTGGAAGCATTGTAAACTCGCAGGACTGCACTCTATTGACCACTGAGTAGTGTCTGAATGGAAGCAGTGAGTCTAATAAATAATGCTTGGTGCTCCCCGTGGGATAAGTATTTTGAACTAGTAGAAGGTCAGTAATTCAGATACATTTCTTTAGTTTAGCTTCAAACGCAGTATTTTGCTTTGACAAGTAAATTGTATAAAGTTATTTCATTATAGAAGGAAATGTAGGGCTGAACAAATCTTCTCAATTATTTTTTGAAACTTCAAGCTTAGATTATCAAGTATTTTCATACTGAAAGCAGACATTCCTACTTATGAGCCTGATGCCTTTTCTCCTGTGATACTTATGCTTGATTTACTGCCTGTAGGCATGAGTAGTTACAACCATTTCACTAACATTTTATTAGTATTGTTGTCCCATTTATGTGGGTATCACCAGCAGAATATATTGCTTTCAAGTTCTCCATGGACCACAAATGATGGTAGTCTAAACAGCCTTTAATCTTCTTATCAGCATGAATTTTACTCCTCTAGAAACTGAGTGTTCTGCCTGAAATTAATAAATAAATAAATGGAAAGTATCTTTTTATTGCTATTATTACTTGCAGCACAGTTTCTCCTGCTGATGGCAAGGGTAATTGAGGCGATGGAAACCCATACACTTAATTCTCACTCATTAAAATATGTCAAGAGACAAGTCCTGAGCTCCTTAACGTAAATAAACCTCAACTGAAAAGAAAGGTTAACCTGAATAGTAATTTACACTTAAGATTAACTTAAGCACATAGTTGCATTGCTTTAAAGAAAATTCAATAAATTTTCAAATCTGGCTCTCAGCTTATGTTTAGGTTGGTAATGCCATATATAAACTAAGTAAAATAAAACCATAATACTTTATCCTGCCCAGATAGCCAAGCATTTAACATAACACACTAATAAGATGTTTAAGAATTTAATTTAGCTAACTGCAAAATTTGCTTTACCCTCATAAACTCTCTCTATATACACATATTTCAAACTGTTGTACAGTGCTTACAAACTGTAACTGAGTAAAGGTATAAGACCCTTTAAGGGTTAGTGAGAAAAGGCATTCCCTGAAGAGAACAAAGGGAAATGGAAAGTCCGTGGAGATACTGCTGTGGCATTTTCAGATGACAAGAACTGCTGGTGGCACCAGAACCAGTTTTTGTTTATTATTTCACTTTCACTGATTTCGTGTTAAGTAATTCAGAGCAAAATATACACTATGCTGGAAAATATGACTGTAGTTCTTTCTTTTCCGTACCACTGCATGTTATGAGCTCTGGTAGAGATGGTGCAGAACACCATCCTACCTTCTCCAAAGAACCCTTGCATTATATGAGTCCATTCCTGTGGCTTGCCTGCTTGTAGACATCTGAGTTGTGACTGCCTGATGGAAGCTGAATCTGGCAGCTTCAAGACTCAGGAATCCCAGTCCTTGTCCTGCACAGCCAGGCTGTGATAGACCCTGACCTCTGGGACAGCCAGCAGCTGAGCTGAGCATGCACACTGCAGACACAGCTCTCACATATACATGTACAATACAAATGGTCTGATTCCATTCTTACTCACCAGCGAATCAGGCTCAGGTTCAAAGTTTGCCAGACTCACACAAACATAAATCTGGATCCATTGTCCCTCCCATAGCCAGATCTCAGATCCCCAGGCTCCCTGTGCCTGAGCCCCAGCACACTGGGCTTTCTTGTAGCTGGCTTCCAGACCTCTCCAGAACACCCTGTTCTGTCTTATAGGTCACTGGTGTCTCACGCACACATACAAAAACAGAATAGAGAGCACACTCAGCCAGGAAAATGTGTACGAATAGCGTTTAGTAAGATGATGGGATGAAACAGACTTCAGATGTCAGCTGCTGGGCTTCTCCAGACAAGGATATGACCAACAACTTATTTACACATAGCTGGCCCCTATTATTCCCCTCTCCTCTCCATTTTCACATACTTGTTCCTTTCCTATCCACCTTGGTCCTTCCTTTCCTCAACTTTTTCCCTTCCCTTAAACATCCCCTAATAAGTTTCAAACTTTTCCACAGTTCCCTTCAAGCATCCCATAGGAAGTTTTACACAATCCCACAAGACCTCTCAGATATCCAAAAATAAGTTTGCTCTTTCCCACAAGAACCACGGTAAACCTGTTCCACATCCCTTCTTTTCAGTTACAAACTCCTTGTTGAACTTCCCCAATGCCTTGAGTGGCTCATTCAGTGACTCATCCACAAGTGATCTGAGCGCTCTGGTCTTCAGGATTGCCTCTGTTATCTCCTGTTACGTATCTGGGTGTGGTTTATAGTTTATCATGTCTCTCACCCTCATTTTTTATGATGAATAAAAATTAACCAGATATCCCCACAGAACAGATGTCCTTCTGTGCCTTTACCATTCTTGTGTCTTTTGCCTTCCATATACCCTTTAATTCCACACATCTTTACAGATTTCTGACCACGAATTTTAGGCACTACACTGAGTTTTCTCAAAGGTGAGAGGGAAATTCCAGTGAAAATGTACTTGCCTCAAAAACTGAATCAGTATCTAGCAGCAATTTTCTCTCTTATTTTGAGAGGGAATCTTAAGACCATTCTCCCAGCTTAAGGAGGGATCATGTCTCTTATAGGCTCATAATTTCCTGAATATGGGGAAGCTTAAAAAAATCCCCAACAAATAAAACACAACAAAACAATACAAACCAAGATTTTTCTGGCTCCTTCTAAGATTTCTGGAGCTCACCAAAGCAGTATTTGAAACAATTTAATGTAATAGGATTTATTCGAGAAAAGTCTATAACATAACAAAAGAATTACATTCCTTGTTCAGTGTTCATAGCACAGGTCACTATGGCCTGACAGCTGGAATTCTGACAGCATATTATTGTAGCTGATCCAGAACCTATCCGCTGGTCTTGTACATACTTGCCTTTGAGTGACGAGCCGACTTTGCACCAGTGTGAGTTGTGTTCCCTCCATACTCTGAATGAATGGACCCATATTCTGACCCATTGATCCCTTCAGGAGCAGTGATGATTATGGTGCTTCTCTGCTTACAACCTCAAAAAACCCCAAATCCTAACCACTCAGACTTTGGGCTGTCCCTGACAACTGTGTCATGCTGCAGTCACAGCAGCATGAAAAACTCTGTCTTAGTAAAGCTCAACTTACAAATATGGAGAAATGAGAAGATTCTGCTCTGTACTTCTGCATGCTTTAAAAGCTGCCCATGAAAACAAGGAGTGAGGGCTGCAGTTAGGACAGTCATTGAGGACAATGGGATTCTGGCATGAAGAACTGGATTAGAGCAACATCCACCTCCAGAGGAAAGAGTAACTTATGGCCTTTTTAACTGCAGTGGCTTCACCCCTCTTTCTATATTCCTACAGGGCTCAGCTGCAGGCTGGCTGGCTGAGCTGACAATGAAGTGAAGACAGGCACCTGTATAAGGAAAAAAAGACAGCCATCCACTGCATATAAACCAGCCCTGCCAAGGTCCTCAGCAAGAGCCTCAAGACTACTGAAAACCCAGAGCAGTGCTCAAAGCATCTTTAAATTTGATTATTCCTGCTTGTTTGTGAATGGAAAGCAAAAGACCACATCAGTCAAATCTGGTTTGAGTCTCATGAAGGAATGCTGCAAGAGATTTGCTGCAGTCCCACACTGCCAGTCTTATAGGCAGGTAGCACCTCTGGCAGCTGAGGTGAGTGAAAAATATCCTCAGTGGCTTTTGCATGGTTGTTTCTACTAGATTTTCAAGCACTGTATTTGAGCGTGTGTTCCAGGAGGTGATAGATAATCCCCAGACAGAAGTCTGGCTCTGGTTTCTTGAAAGCAAAGCAATGTGCACACATAAATACACAACTGTCAGAGGTGCTTGTGGGAGGACCTCCAGGTAACTCATAACAGGGTGTCAAAGAGACCTGGTATCACTGAGCATCTCTGATAGATCTACATGTACTGATGCCTTTATAATGACATGCATAGCCACACAAACTGCACTCAGAAGACCAATGATCCTGGCTATTATAAGAGTAAGAAAAATTCCTCTTGAGAGAGGATGGGTTATATTCTTGCCAAGATCCTCTTCTTGTGCATGTTACATACACTTGGTGTATTGACACTCAGCAGTGAAGATGAATGACTGAGATAGAGGTCCTGCAGGACCCACATCTGTCAGAAATGCTTCTATGCCATGACACAGGCTAGTGGTGATGGATGTGCAGGCATTAGATGCCTCTTGTGAGTCCTTTCATTGCTTTGAAGTGTTTTTGCAGTGTAAATATGGAGAAAAAAAATATAATTAAGCACAGGGAAGTATTTTTAGGCAGGGTGTACAATGCTGTAAAGCATCCTAGAAGGGGTTCAGAGTGCCTGAGAAATCCTGTCTTGGATATATCTTGTATAACCCGACAGTGCCTAAAGAATTAATATAACATTTTGTCCCACTTTACTGCAGGAGATCAAACAGGTGTTTCTGGTAATAACTTAATTTGTTTTCTAGTTAAAATAATTAGAAGTATATATATTGCCCTTGAAAGCAAGCTGTGTTGCAGTAGTTGCTTAATGCATTAACAGTACTACTCACTGTTTTTTCTTCCGGTACAAAGAAAGCAAATCACATTATTCCCAAGGAACGTAATCCCATTTCACTTCACATGCCCTGGTGTTGTACCACAGTGGAAGAGCTCATAGACAAAATTGTTATGTTCCTTGAAAATTAATGTTCATAGAAGTTGTACAACATTTGGATCAACTAGTTATTGGTAATAGTTTCTTTAATTCATACAGGCATAAGTTATAAAATTCAGGAGATGCATCAGAAAGTGTGTACTCTGTTTAAAAAGTACACATTGACCCTCTAGAATAATTGCTGCTTTCTCTTTTGCTTTGTTTACATATATTTTACTGCTTTACGCCCAACTCAACATGATCCAAATTGTTCAAGTTAAATCAACTTAAATATATTGCTTCCTCTTCTGTGTCTAGCAGACAGAAGAGGAAGCAGACACTAACAGTGAAACACCAGAAGAAGCAGACACTAACATATAGAAGCAGACACTAACACTGAGACATTAATCTGTAGTGTTTTTTTAATGTTTTCATTACTGCCTCGTCCCTAGAAGTGTTCAAGACCAGGTTGGATGAGTCATTGAGCAACCTGGCCTAGTGCAACCTGTGGCAGGGGGTTGGAATTAGGAAATCTTTAGGGTCCCTTCCAACCCAAAACATTCTATGATTCTATGAAAATGCCTAGAAAAAAAACAGGCTTCTCTTTTCATCCTTCCAAAAGCTGGGGGGAAAACCATGTGCTACCATTACACTCATGTAGTCTTTTTTCTCATCTAGAGAAATGTTAACCTTTAAAAAAACCAGATTAAACATTATGTCAAAGGCAAATTCTCAGGTGAGCTGAATGGTGTGGAAAACTAGCCATCAAACAGTGTCTTACGGACATAAAAACATGTATAGAGTGAAGCTGAGAAATCACACTTCTGTGCTAATCATAACGGGGCTTCAAGAAAAGTTTAATCTCCTCTTTGTACTTCTCATCTATTTTTGTTCTGGAATGAGGGAAACATTGGTTTCACCTTTCAGTTCTTATGCAAGAGTCCAAATTTAGAAAAATGTTTACATTTCTTACTGAAGGCTTTTGCTCTGACTATGGCTGTTATAAAAGGCTATAACAAGAGCTTAGAAGAAGATGTTTCATTTCCCTTACTTTGTGCAAATGACAGCACTGTGTGCATATCGAGTCCTCTCACCCTCAACTCGATGAGTTTTAAGCTGAATTAAGAGGCCTTTAACAACTCAGTTGGGTCTCCTTCCTTAGTAACCACATTCTCCTAAAACTACTGATTTTTTTGTCTGATCAAAAAAAAAAAAAAATCAAAGAAAAAAGAGAACTAAGGAGATGGAGGAAAGCATGGACCATAGGCAAGGTTAGTTCACTTCCAGCTCTTTGAAGAAGGAAGAAGGAGGCAGCAAAAGCCTAGCTGTGTCATATCTTTTTTTTTTTGTTGTTTCCTCAGCTTTTCAGAGTGCCTTGGCTATTATTTGATCTCTAGCAGATAGGTGCTGTAGCCATTTTTCAGCAAAGGGCTTATCTTTATATGCCACTTTTAGAACTATATTTCATAGTGAATGGCGTGAAAAAGTTTCCCTACTGATCTTCAAAACAACTTGCAAGTAAAATAGCAAGCTATGAGGCTATCATTCTCTCCATTTCTCTTTCTGAGGCTCACTTTTCCAAGTCTTTTTTTTTCTTTAATCATGCTCTCTCAATGAATATTGGTGCTACTTGACCTTTAAATGTCAAAATCCATTTGAACGGCATTTACTGAGAACACTGAAGCCATGTACTGCATGTGAATGGCTGATACACATAAGAATCAAGAGCTGTATTTCATGATGCACAGTGAGGTTTATGAATTCGTTTTATTATTCCTATCACCTCCCCACCCCCATGAAAATAGATTTTTAACTAGCTACTGCTATTTTAAGAAGAAAGTAGAGAGAGTATATAGTGGCAAGCTGATTGACATAAGTCAGCCAGCTCTTCCAGCTAAAGGTCTGAGTCTGCAAGCTGTTTCTTGTGGGTGGATCTCTGTGCTTAGATGGAAAAGCCTGCAGAATTTCAACTGAAATTAGCTATAGCTGAGCTATAAGGCATAAACTCCTACTTTCAAAATTCTTCAAGTGAAGAACCACGTACAAAGTGGAATCACTTTACATATTACTGTTACCACTTCCTCTTTGCTCCTAATCAGTTTCAATGCAAATACTATTTAATTTTTATTTAATTTCTTGTCTTTGTTTCACACTGGGCAATAAGAAGAGGCTTTCATCATAGCATCTACCTGGATGAAATTTGAAATTTGGACCAAATATCCCATCCTTTCACTTGAAAAGTTAGGAAAAAGGCGAAGCAGGGGAGTCAGTCATATGGATGAGACTGAAAATATTCCCAGTGCAGTAAACAGTTTCCTTCAGGCTCATCTCTCTAACACAAAGCTGTTTGGCAACGATTCAGGCCTAATAGATCTTCTGTACCAATATCAGCTAGGACAAAATAGTAGATTTTGTCCAGTTCTCATGCCAGTAAAAAAAGAGGAAGACAAAAGGTCCCTCCATCAATTTCCAAAGAAGAACATGACAGATTTTGAAGGTTTTGGTTAAAAGGTATGTCCACAGCATGCTGCAGAAGACAGTATGGATTTTCACTTGCTGCTGTTCTTTTGCTTGCAAAGGTAGAGTGGTCTATTTTACCCATTGGAGAGTCTTTCTGCCTACAGAGAAGAGGTTTAGCCTTCAGGAAGAAAGGACAAAAAATACTGATTAACTTGCCATTATTTCTGTCACTCACTGAGTCTAGACTGGTAGAAATGGCTGTCACAAACAGAGTTAGGGCTCTGCTGTGCTACAGAAGCAGTCTGCAGCCTGAACATCCTGCAGGAGACTAATCACTGCAGAAATCTGGGTATTACATCTTGCTGGGTGGCCAGCCAATAAACTCAAGCAATGCCATTGTTTGGTGTACAAAAAATGTGAGCATGCATAATTCCCACCATTCACTCAGTTTTCTTGTTTCACCTCTCCTAGTTAGAAGGCATGGACTCATTTGCAGGATTCTACCAATGAAGCCTGTCATGTTGAGATGGAGGCACCTCTAGAACATGACAGAATTATAGTGCTTACAACACCCACAGGAAACAGTTGTTATCCCACAGGCAAGTGAGAAATTGAGTCACCATATCCTCATCGTCTCCTACAGCCCAGCAGAGTGTCCTAATTATAACATCATCTAAGTGAAATGAAGCCTTAAAGGTAAATACCTCCACAGCTCTGCAAAGCCTTGCCAGCACAACAAGCTGTCTCACATTTGAATTATGGACATCTAGGCTAGATCATGACCTGCAGGATGACCTCAGGAGGTATGGTA
>JBCJKH010008434.1:10801-22265 GCA_039877255.1 Loriculus beryllinus | reverse complement strand
AAAGGGTGAGGAAGTCTTTGTATCCAGAGCCTACGAGGACTTGTAACCCCTCTTACACATCAGCAGGCTGAGAGATTGACCTTCCTGTATTAGGAAGGAAAAGGGATAAACCAGGGCCAATAACAGCTCCAGAGATGCTTTGGGGAGATAACCGAGAGGGTCCCCATTTGAACTTTCCCGTTTGATTTTTGATGCATTGGAAACACATATTCCCCTCCCCTTTCCCTTTTTCCCCCCTTCCCTTTATTGCCCCAGGGCTCTCCTGTTGAGCGGGGGTTTAGCTCGTAGTTCACACGCATTACGGCTCCTTCCAGCAATTTCCTTGCAGCCCTTTCCCGTTGAACCCCTTCCTTCTCCGGCGTTAATTGGAATTAAAAGCCAAAACACGCGCCTGGGGTTAAACGAGTGAGTTACGGGTTCGCCCCGGCCCTGACAGCACCTCCAACGTGCAGCGTTTATTTATCGCGCTCTCCTATATCATTACGCAGAGATAGAGTTTTATGGACTTCCTCATCTGTCGCCGTGATTAATTTTGATGGGCGAGGGACCAAGTTAAACATTTTACCTGTTTTCTTGTGTTAATACGGGTTTTTGGTAGTGAAATCCCTTGATTTTCTTCTCAAGCAGCAGCAGCCACCGTGAGGATGCTGGCTGTGATTTTCAGTTCTCACCTTTCCCTTGCTTGGCCGCGTCTTGGCTTCAGGGCGAGCGGTTGCATCCATTGCATTTTGGGGAGAAAAGAGCATTTAAAAGGGGATTTTCTCTTCCCAGCTTGGGAAAGAAACGCGCCTGGGATTGCGGAGTGAGCAAAAGAAAGAAGAGGTAAATAAATGAATCACCCCTTTCTGCGGAGGGAATTGAATGGATTCCCTGCTTCCTCCCATGCCCTTCATGAACGTTTTGCCTTGCTCTTTAATCCATGGCAAAATTGCCCGGGCCAGGGAATGGAGAAGCTGGAAAAGGGAGAGTTGGGACCGCTCCCTGCTTCCCAACGGAGATTTGGCTCTATCCCCCCCGAAGAAACACTGCTTTTGATGGATTTATCCCCCTTCTTCACGCCTTCTTCCCTAGGAGTTTGCTGCCCCGATGACACTTTCGGACCCCTCGCTCTTCCTCCAAGGAAGAGGATGGGGTTCCCCACCCAGAAAATAAGGAATTCTGATGGGGAATGAGCTTGTTTCTCCCGCCGGGGATGGCAGGAGGCTCTGGGGAAAGGGTTTTTCCAAACTTTAGGTGGGTTTAGGCTATTTTTGAGCCTTTATTCCTCCTGTCCTGCTTGGGGGCTGCTGTTTCTGACAGCTGCCAATCAAAGCAACCTCATCCCAAGCCGGGGGGGGGGGATATAGGAGGAGGAAAAAGGAAGCTTAGACACATAAAATCTTGAAAAGAGTAATTAATTCTGATCTTTACAGCAATCTATTCAGATTTTCACAATACTATAAATCAAATGCCTGTATTCTTTCTATTAGCATTTGCACTGGGGAAGGATCATGGGGGAAATTGGTCAGCTGAAAGCACCAGTGATATTGGGAAGGACTCCAGCTCAGGGAAAGAAGGACAGTTTTAGCTGCTCATTTTAGGCCACTCCTGTGCCCAGGCCCATGGAAAACCAGAGAGGTAGGATGGCCCTTTGGAAGGTCCATGGTCCCTCACCCTACCTGCACTGCTGTCCCCCTGAGCCTGTGCCAAACAAAAGGGCAGATGGCCTGTGTATCTTTCTGAAGGTGTTACTATTTCTTCCAGCTGAACTGGAAAAGGAAATTCCCTACAGAAAAACAGAGGGCAGAAAACAGATACTTTCTACACTGATTTAGAAGTAAACTTTATTTAAAAAGAAGAAAAAAAAAAAACAAAACCCCTCAACATTTTCCCTTTTTTTCTTTAAAACCTGCTTCATCAACCACAGAATCCCATTTTTCATTAACAACTTTCACTTCCCCCTCCCTTCCTCGTCTAAACTATTCCTCTCTCATGAAGGTTTTGAAAAGTCATCTGTAGCCCTCTGGAAGAACATTAATTTGCAGTAGGAAGAGTAGCAGAAGATTATTCATTGAAATACACCGCAAAAGGGAAGTCCATCATTATCAAGTAACTTTTGCCCTACCATTTGGAGAGAGAGAGAGAGAAATCTTGATATCTGATGGATTTCCTACTTATGTATCTGGAAGATACACTCCCAGTAGTGAATGTTGCCAGTTCCTATCTTTAAGCTGGTCTTTTAGCAAGCTAGACACTGTGTTCTTGGAGGTTCATGGGATAGAGAGGCTATAGAGCTATGATGACAGGCACTGGAAGAGCTCTAAGCAGGGAGCTAGGCAGAGGATATTAGACAGTGTTTCAGGCTGGAGCGAGGGACACTGACAGGGTTACAGGACTAGATTGTTCACTGTACACTCAGTATTTAAAAGCATGTTTGGCATGTACATCTCCTTTCCAAAGAGTAAGAATGCTCCTGATGTTTATGAAACATATCTCAGCAATATGAACCCAGATACCAACAAAGACCTAATCGGGCACAACTTTGTCAAGACACAACCACCAGTAAAGCACAAAGCACAGCTCTCCATTTCCTCCCATTTCAGCACTCAGCTCTTGGATTTAAAGGTCTCTTGTTGCCACACATTCATTTCAGGGCTATCAATGTCCTGACCTTCAGTTTCTACTTCCTCAGCTCTTGAATGGAAAACTCTGCTGACACCCTTCTTCTCTAACGCACACATACTTCTGTATTTTAAGCTGTCCAGCCACTGCTAAGGGACACTGATACAACAGCAGGCTGATTCAGTAATAACCAGTTTCTGGTGCCAACTATTCCGAAGTGCTGTGACAACGACACTGTTAGCTGTGCTCCATAAGACAACTATGAAGATGTAGCCGGGCAGCTTACACCCTGCACTGAGGTAGCCTCGGGGCTATGTTATGTTGGCAGCGCTTGGGAGCTTTCAGGCAGAGTTAAGAGAGCAGTAACTCTTAACTTGATTTAAGTTATCGACACAATCCTTGGAAGCCTGTGTTATCTCAATCCTCAAGCAACACAACTGCCACACACAACTTGGTTGTCTCATTTTCCCATCAGGCTTTTGCCACCTTCCTTCCTCCACACCAGCAGCAATATCCTGGAAATATTAATGGTTTAATTATCCATAATGGAAATACCCATTAAACCACCAGCCCAGCTGGCTTTACTCCTTTCCCTAAGTGCATCTGTGGCCACACTCTGCCAAGGAGGACATATCCCTGTGGTTTTCTTCACCAGCCTAAACATAGGTGTTTGGTGCCATTTGGGATGCCTTGGGGTGGTCAAGACATCTGCACAGAAAAGGCAGATATGACATGGTTCTACAAGAAATCTGTGCCCATCTGTACCAGTGGCAAGAAGCCAGGCAGGACAACAGAAAGCTACTAAAGCAAGCAACTCATCACTGAACACTGCTTCCAACTGGCAAGCTCAGAGAGTGGTTTAGGGTGCTTCTCAGATGTTGCTAGAAGCAAGGACAAAGGAGTCCTTCCTGCTGATACATGATGGACCTTGGCCTTCTCAGCAGCAGGTTCAGGGGGGAGCTTCTAGAACATTTATCTAGCAAAAGACAGGTAAAAAAACTGGCACCGTGCTCTGAGGGTGGAAAACAAGACACAGTTGTAATTCAGTAGGGAAGGAAGTTGACAGACTCCCCACCACCACTCTCCGCGTCCTTCTTTTTGCACCACCCAAAGCACAGCTATTGGCAAAGGGATGGAAGGGCAGAATTTGTGTGGGAAGTCCCAAATGATGATATGGAATAACTCAAATGTTTTTTCTGCTTCTTATTCTATGCTGCTTCCCTTTCCAGTACCGGCCTTTTAAATTCATTTCTTATTTTCTATTCCCTGTTTCCCCACCGCTGCCAGCTCTTAGCTTCATTTACTAGTTTTGATTGCATGTTATTTACTTAGCACCCGTTGATTTGTCCCCTCAGGACTTCATCGTTTTAAGCAAAGAGAATGAGTAAGATTATAAGTGGACATAATTTCATAGAAGAAAGGAAAACAATCACTGTAGATTCCTTCTCACTAGAAAAAACAAAAGCAAATCCATCTGAGAGATGTTTCAGCAGTTGGTCACAGCTGAGCTGATCACAAAATGGCAACCGCAGAAGGGGTCATGGTAGGAGTGACAAGAAGTCACAGTGTATGCAAAGTGGCATCTTAACTGGTTTAGACTCACTCAACTCACTGATCTTTTCAAATGCACAAGCCCTGACAAACACAAACCAGTGCTCCTCTCAGCACACCCATGAAGCATGCTGGGTTGTACTTTGGAAACAAACACTGACTCAAGAAAGCAGGAGGCCTACAGACTCGCACAGATGTGACAAGAGGCTGAGCTTACCAGAGGTTCTAACATGTTCCCAGCACAACTCGACACAGAAGGTCCTAAGTTTCAAGAGGCAACAACATGTGAAAAGGGTGCTTCCATCTTAGTGTTACTCTGCCATTTGTCTGATTCCCTCAGTGTGCCGCTTCCTCTTCCATCAGTACAGTAACTTCCTGACCACCGGCAGCCACCACTTGAGGTTTTCCTAGGGAAAACATCCTACACCATCTGGAAGTATGCAAGATAGCCTAATTCCTTCACTGCCCCCATGCAGTTTGCCCAAACCATTATCAGAAACAGCAAGCAAGACCCTAGCCATGTAAACAACGTATTTCTCAAAGAAACACAATCACTTATTTACCAAGTAGCCTACTGCAAACACATTTCAGTCTATGGCATGTATGCTTGCTTCTATTATGCTTTCAAGGCCAGGTTTGATGGGGCTTTGAGCAACCTGCTTTAGTGAAGTGTCCCTGCCCATGGCAGGGGGTTGGAACTAGATGGCTGTAAGGTCCCTTCCAATCCAAACTATTCTACGACTCTATGGTTGGTTTGGAGTTTTTTTTACATTTAGACAAATGGAAATGAAAGCCCTATGAATGCTGCAACCTTCTCTGCCCCTCTTTCTCTGCAAGGGCCTCAGCTGTTCACCAAATGGCAGGCTGACCCTGTGCTGTGACTGGACTAGTCTAAATCTTGACATCCTTTCAAGCCTATCGTTTTTATGATACCATCATATGCAGCAGGTCATTAGTCACTTAAGTCACATGGTATTTGTACTGCTTCCTTACTGGATACCAGATGCTTTAAACAAAAGAGAAAGTCATTTCATTATATGGTTGTGGGCATTTTTATAAGGAGCAAGCAGTTTGGCCAGAGGTGTGTATTCACTTTTAGGACTTATTTTCACAGGCAGTCAAACTACCTTTCCACCTTTATCAACAGCAAAAGAAGGGATTTTTCCACCATTTACAGCAAAAGGCAAAGCACAAACATCACTGAGTACCACTGCATATATTCTTTTAGGACCAGTTTCTCCTGTTGTGCAGAAACAAGAACTGCAGAGGCATTAAAAATGGAATCAAGTTCAAAGAATAAGACATATGTGCTTCCAACAGCACACGTTAATTCTCAGCACTGGGTCATCATATCGACCCCACTTGAAATCCTCTCTTTTTAATCCAAGGTCTTTTTACTTTCCTGAGATACAGAGTTTTACAGGTAGGATATTCAAGAGCACACAGCACTGGCTAATCTTTGACTTCAGTGTGAGTGCACATAGGCAAGTTGCAAATGTTTGTAAAATCCTTCCCAATGTTCATCATTACCATATATCCTCTCTTGCTCCTTGAGTTTCTCACCACCTAAATCCTTTCCTACCACCTTACATGTTAGTTTTCTTGAGAACTTTCTTACTCAAACTTGACTATAGTTTAATTCACAACAAATAACTAGAAAAAGACAGCCATAAAGCAGCAATTTAGGGTATAAGAAAGTACTTGTGTTTTTGAAAGCAAGTGGAAAACGTTTCTCAGTTTTCAGTTGATAAGAAGTGCTTAAAATACCAATACATGCTCCATTCACCATTGGACCAGAAGATGCACCACATGGGAATAGTGGATCACTGACAACAGGAAAAGGACAGGAAAAATTGCTCTGTTTTGAGAGAGGGAAAGGAGAACCTGCATGGAACAAAGTGTCCTCTGCCACCTTGTAGATGGAGCATTCAGATCAGAAGTAAAGGAAAGCCTGTAGTGAGCAGACAGCCATGCGTGATCTGGCTGGTTGACTGTCCAGCAAGGTGAAGAAATACCGAAGAGGCATTTCCATTGTGAAGACTTTGTGAAAGGTCTGTTGAAGCTGATAGGAAGAACATTTTTCAAAGCTATCCAGACAACAAACTGCATCTCCCACAATAAAAATACCCATTAAGCTCCATTATGGTTATTTTTATCAAAGCCTGTCTAGAGATGCAAGTACTGGTTTTGTTCATCTCCAGATAAATAGAGCTCTAGATAAAGATGGAAGCACTGCTGCTGTGTAGGGTCAGACTACATAATGGCCTAGTCATTATCCTATCTTTGAGAGTGACCAGAACAGAAAAAGCATTCGAACTACCCTCATTCCCAAATGCCCTCTCAGCCCAGGGATGTACCTCTGACTCATACTTTGCATCATTGTGTTAAGCAGTTCCTCGGCAGTTTTCTATCCTTTATGCATTTAATACTTGGAAATAAAAGGAAATTTGGCTTATACCTTTGTTGATGAAACAAACCTCATTTAAAAGCTTGTTTTATTCTAAGATCTGCATAAGATCCTTCAAGTCTACCTAATCCTAAAATACCAAACACTCTAAGAATCCTTTTTAAATGGTTTTCAGAAATTGGAAGCACTCAGCAGTTTCTCCCAAGGCTAATATGAGCTTTAAGATGTCCTGGGCTTTTAAACAAATACAAATTATGGGGTTTAGGCTTCAAATATATGCTGCCAAGTAACTTTGGACCCTTTCAGGTTTGTAAATTATAGTTTCCAACTGCTTGCTTGGCAAAGAAAGAACCTGAATTCATTATCCTGGCCTGGACTGCAGTATTTTGGCTATTCTGTCAGTGTCCTGGTACAGTGCACAGGGCATGTCTGAACCCGACAGTTCCACGAGATGGAAGCTTCTGGCTCTAGAAACAGCTAGAAACTTTTGAGGCTTCCTCAGCCTGGCTGGTTCAGGAGCTGGACGAGCTCATCTGGGATTGATGCTGAGGTTAAGAAATCTATCACTTTTTTATTGTTCCTGCTGATGTATGACACGCCATCCTTCATCTCTTTGTAATGCAGAGTGCCTGCATGTTGGCTCACATTATACTGTCAGCTCCACTTTCACTCCCTCCTCCCCCTACTCCATTTGGTCTGCTCATGCTAAAAATAACATCAAGATTCATGTGTATGAAAGAGATGGGCGCCAAAGAAAGGAAAACTCACTGACTAGAAGACTCACGACCATACTTACCATCTACTGCAATCCTGCATCATCTCTATTCAAGAAACTTAATTCGCAACTCTGGGAAGTAGGTGAGAAAGCTCCAGACTCGAGGAGATAACCCAATATCTATATAAAAATCTTTTCAGCAATGTAAGTTGAGACAGATGGGAGGTTTTCAAGCATTCCACACTCCTACCTTCTCCATGGTATGAGCAAAGGCTGATGAGAAGGTTTAATGGGTGGCTCATTCAAGAAAGGACACAGAAGCCCAAAGAAAGAATGAGCATCTTCATCTTGAAACACCTTTTGTTTTGCACCAGGTCTCAGACATCCCTGATGTGCACAGATCCATCTCTTGTTTGAAAGCCTGACTGGCAGGTCTTCCTTTCCAGACAGTAAGCACATGTTTTCAGGGAAGAAAGGAGCTTTAGCAAAAGTACGTACAAGGAATTTGTTCTGCTGAATCAAGTGGCCCATGTCTGCTCTCTAAGCTTGTAACATATCTTACCCCTACATAGTACTTAGGGGCTCCAGGCCATACGAGATGCGCCTTTGCAGTAAGATTTCTAATGTTGCTCATCTCTAGTAATTCCAGGCTGGTTTTCCTCTTTTTGGTTTTTGTTCTTTTCTAGAATCAGAGGTCTTCTCTTTCTTAAAGCACAGCTACAGTGCCCTGATATCCTAATTTGTGTAATTGCTGTCTATCTTAAAGTTTCCCCTGCAGTTTCAATTATATGTCTCACTTCAATTATATTTAATTCTTGTCCCAGACTGGCATACAGCATAGCTAACAGTCATGGTTATCCTGCTCTACTCCAAAGCTGGCTGCACTGTCCTAGTAGGATGGCTGAATATAAAGCAGATGGAAGACACTTGGCATAAAATGCATCTGTAGAAATTTCAAACATCAATCATGAACTATTCTCACCTTTTTACATCTGGAGGAACACGGTTTGAACCAGGGAAAATCCCAGAGAGTTAAAGGACCACAGCAAAAACAAAACACCCTGCCTGGCTTCCTGAATAAAGGAATGGAAGAGGTGATAAACTTGATTAAGCAGGCTCAAGACCCTTTATAGGGTGTCCAGGGGATGAAACCCCATAGTTTAAGTGCTGCAAGAGGGAGAGGGAAGTGAGGACTGGGGTGGGGTTTGACCACAGGCAGTAAGGGCAGCTTCCATAAAGCAGCCTGTCGTGTAAACAAGATGTACCTTTGACATCCTCCCCTTCAGGGCACCAAGGCATGAAGCAGGCAATGTATTTCAAGCCAAACAGGTGATTTGTAGGTGCTAAGTGTTCATAAAGACAAGATTAAAGAGCTCTCTGATAGCAGGGCAGTAAATCATTCCCCACCTGCAGAGTTGAGTGCTGGCACGGATGCTCCTCCGACCCTGATTAAATAAAGGATGGCTCAGCAAGACGGGGACTAAAGTTAGCTGACAGCTCTTGAGTGAACTGATGTCTTGCCTGCTGCCATTGCGGCTGATGGCTAATTTTCTCCCTCAGGAACCTTTGCAAAGGCTGGTAATTAAAACCAGTGGAAGGCAATCAGGCTCATGGGAAGGCAGGCCCCTCTGTCCACTTTCCCCAGCCATCAACCTCCCCTAACTGCAAGCCTGCATGGGTCAAAGCTGCTCCTGTTCAAGATGCTGTGAGAACTGTAACATTGGTGGGTGAATAAAATCACAAGGCCTGGTGCTTTTACTTGCTCCAGTGAAATAAGGCTGAAAATAAATACCTAACAACTTTACATCCAGCATGCAGGAAAACTCTGACAAACTCAAAGTGTGCAAGTTTTGAGGGTCAAAACCACACATGTGTATGTACACATAAATATATATATATACGCACACATAAAGATACGTATATGCACATATATATTCATGTATCCAAAACACTCATGTTTTCATAGCATCCAAAGCTCTCCCTTGGGATTAATACTTTCGCTTACCCAGTCAGATGATGAGAAGTAATTATCCGAGCATTACATCCTAGGAAGTGATGACCCAGAAGAGGGAGGTTTTGCAGTCACTCATAGAGTTCACTGAAAGAGGAGGTAACAGAATCCAGGCTGCATCAACTCCCAAATCTCCCTCCTAACAAAGCACATGTTTAGACTAAAGAAGCAGGTTTTGTTTTAAATTACCTATTTTACTAGGCTAGATAGGACCCAAAAGAACTTAATGGAAGAGAAACTTAATGGGACCTCATTAGGTTGTTATAACATTTCTTCTGCGCTGTGCTATTAGCTCTTTAAAATAGATTATCAGAAAGAACACACTTCACAGATTTAAATTACTTGTGGCTTCTGCCTTACCTGAGTTATTTCTTTTACTTCTTATTCATCTGGGGTTTTCAGACTAGATTGGTCACACTTCTTTTTTTTCTATTTCTAGGTCTGAAGATACTCATATAAAGATGTCACAGTTAGATTGTCAGACCTTTAGTGACACTACTCAATCCTGAAGAGAATAATATTTTTAATTGATGGATCCTGATTTTGGAATATTTTGCAGTAAACCTGAACAAACAGGAATTATTTTTGGTGAAGTGCAACACAGGGCAAAAAGATAGGACCTCTAGCTTTTTTTTGGGGGGGGAGGAGGGTTTCTCCTCCCCCCTTTGTCATTGTATTGAAGCTAGAAATACTCAAAGATCATGGAAGTCCTGAAGCCAGAGTCTCAAGTTCGATTTAGGATAGCAACATTTTCTAACTGACATTTGCCCACTGCAAGAAATGAAAAGGCAGAGAGAGGAAAGGACCTGGAGCACTGAATAGTCCTGATCAGGTATTTAAATGTTCACCATAGAGCTTGTTACAGAACCTTTGGCCCTGAGCTTGGAGGCAAGAAGAGAAAACGAACTTGAAGGCCCCATTTCTTTTTCACATGTTCCAGGGATAGCTCAAAGACGCAATCAACAAAAAATGGAAAACAGGTAGAATAAGGGAATAGGGAGACCTAAACCTAAGCAGACCCATGTGGTAGCTTTTCCTGGAAGATGCCTGCTTGTTTTGGTGCTTTTCCAACCACTTAATTAACTGCACTGAAAGAAAAACCCAATAGAAGCAGCTGTTGCTTCACAGTTCATGACTTCTCATGTTCAGCATCCTGTGTCCATGCTTTCCTGCAGCAGACTGAGAGCACATGCAGAAGGGTATTTTGTTCCCACTGGTATTTCCTGCTCTTCACAGTATCATGAAACTGAAATTCCCTATGGGAACAGTAATTTCATGTCTTATAAGCTTTTCCAGCATACTGCTATACTACCATTCATTCACTTCAAAATACTGCCTTGCTTTCTATTGATTGCAAAAGGGCTCAATCCCTACAGCCTGTCCTGTCCCACTTGGTGGGTGTGGGGGAAGCTGACCAGACCCTTGCTTGGTTCATAGGAGAAATCACAGGCTCTCCAGGGGCTGAAAAATGAAACAATGATTAATTTTAGTGCAAATTTCACTAAAACTGTCTCAGGAGGAGCAGAAGTCCTGACAAGTCCTTATTCTTATAAAAGCACACAGAATCACAGAATGGTTTGGGTTGGAAGGGACCTTCAAAGCTCATCTAGTTCCACCCCCCCTGCAATGAGCAGGGACATCTTCAAGTAGCTCAGGTTGCCCAGAACCACATCAGCCTGGCCTTGAATGTCTCCAGGGATAGGACATCCATTACCTATCTGGGCAACCTGTGCCAGTGTTTTACCACCCTCAGTGTGAAGAATTTTTTCCTCACATTCAGCCTGAATCTCCCTTCTTCAAGCTTAAAACCATCACCCCTCATCCTATTGCAACAGGCCCTGCTGAAAAGTCTTGTCCCGATCTTCCCCATAGCCCCTTTTAAGAACTGAAAGGCCACCTAAGATCTCCCTGGAGTCTGCTCTTTTCCAGGCTGTACAATCCCAACTCTCTCAGCCTTTCCTCACAGAAGAGGTGTTCCATCCCTCTGATCATTTCTGTAGCCCTAGATCCAACGTAGAGGGAGAAAGGAAAGAAAAAGCAAAATAAAATGACTACCCTGCAGATCCGGCACCATCTTTGCCAGCGAGCTGAAGTCCTCCCTGTTGCAACAGGCCCTGCTGAAAAGTCTTGTCCCGATCTTCCCCATAGCCCCTTTTAAGAACTGAAAGGCCACCTAAGA
>JBCJKH010008413.1:15905-27988 GCA_039877255.1 Loriculus beryllinus | reverse complement strand
GCAAAGTTAGATTACCTGAGGCCATGTTTGCTTTACAGATGCTTCTTGGCTGATTTTGTCTTAAATGTTCTTGAGTAATTGTTAATATACACTGTATAGAAAGCTGACTTAGGAGAGCTCTCCTGAATTTTCCACTTCAGTAAGAAATCTTGTTACTCCCTTTGCTAATTGGAAACCTAATTGACCTTTCATTCACCTTACTCTTTAGCATCTTCCTCTGGGATGAGGATGCAAGTAGAGCAGGTAACAAGGAAGTAAAGCATAGTGTTTCAACATGCATTTTCTTCATGAATTGTCTGAAGTTTAACATGCATCAGTTAGCTGCTTCATATAATGCTAATTCTTTCTAAGCTTGCTTATTTGAAGTGCTGAACAGATTACCAGTAAATGACTGGACACCTTGAATTCCCACTCAGGGATAGTTAATCTCTCTCCCTGAGTGTGTGTTTTCTAGACAAGTTCCATGCCATCATGAATGCATTGTGGAACACACCAGTCATGTTTTGGCTAGGGGTTGTTTTTATCCAATATACCTACAGTTGGTGCATTTTGCTGAACTCGGTTGTTTTCTCTCGCTGATCGTCATTAAGGCTGTATACGTTGGTTGCCTGCAGTGGGCCGTAATGCAAATTAAAAAGGACATGACTCAGCAGCCAAACTGCAAAACCAGCATGAAGGAGTAGAATGAGCTTGAAGATGAGTAACCTCTACTGACTTGGTGAAAACATAGCTTGCTTCTGGCTGTCTCTTTGTTTTTCAGAGTGTTGCAAAAGCCCTGCCAAGGTTGTTTAGCCTGTTCTGTTCCAGATCAACAGTGTGTGTGACTGGTGTTCTCTTGCCAGTGTTATCCAAGTTCAGTTATCGTAGTAGAGAAACATTAGCCATAGAATTGTAAAGCCAGTTGCAAACTCCCTAAAGTTCAGATTTCTTGACTGGGCTTTCAGTTCAGGTCTGCTAATTTGTTAAGGTCTACTTTTGTTTTAGGAAAAAGATTCCCAGAACATATGAAAACACATTATGCTAGGAAATAATGGCAGCAATAAGACTTTTCCACTCGCAAATGAGCATGTTGGCCACTCTTGTCATACACATGGGTTTAAATACAAACCAGTTTTAAGTTGCACTAATTCTCTATATATGAAGTATAATGAAACTTAAGTGAAAACAAAACCCTGCTGCTGTTTGTTTTGTTTGGGTATTGGCAAAGTTCGAAGCATGCTTTTTCTTCCTCTTTTCATAACTATTTCAATAAAGCGCAGACAAAATTAACTAAGAATTACTCTGTCCCTCTTTGTAAGTGAAAACAGGCATTGCTGAATGTTCTGTCTATTGTTAAGGTATGCACAGTATTAACATAGTGCAGAATATTTTGTTCCTGCTGTGGAGCCACTTCTTGCAACCTCTTTCCTCTTTCCTCCCTCTGTCCTACTGCATCTTTACCTGAAATCACTGTTCCAACCAAAGGGCAAAAATCAGTCTACACTACATACTGACAGAACCTGGGAGCCTATCAAGCAAAGTATGAAAAAACTTCAGGTGTTGAAAATACTTGCTTCATGACTTAGCCAGTTGTATGGTGTCTTTACAATAGTTTTCATTTGTCTTCATACTATTAATGCCTAATTACTCTGAGCCCTCTGAGGTGGGCCCTTTCTGCTTTAGCAGCATGTTAAAAGTGCTGCTTTACATCACCAGTACCTCAGGTAAGTTTCTTTCAACTTCTTCCGGAGCTGTGGATTGGCATTTGGGGTATGTTGCTTAAACTTTTTGAGGATGAAGCTCTCAGCTAAATGGGAAGCCATTACCTTAAGCTTTAGCTTAATAAGGTATCTTCATATGTATCTCAAGGTGGTGGGTCATCTCACAGCTTGAAGAAACTGCCTTTTAAAGTGCAGACTCTTTCACTACTTCTGATGTCTTTTGGATTCCCAGAGTTATTTTTGTCTGACTTTTCCCGAGTATTTTATTTCTTTACTCATCCCCCTTGTGTCTGTCACCCTATGCTTCTGATTCTTTTGAAGTTGCAAGTAAATTTTTCCACAAATGTTTTCTTTTCATTATTGTAGTGAGTAAGAGGATATAAACCCAAGTTACGTACACTGCAAGTGCAGGAGCCTAATCTTAAACCAGATGCTGTGCTGGAATGGTGCAGTGGAGAATCAGGCCCAAAATAATGATTGATTTTAATTTATTGTAAACATGGGATTTTTTTTTCCAAGCAACAATTTTTCTGGATGAAAAGTACCCAGAATGTCTGAATTGACTCTAACATTACAGCCATCCAAAACATTCATAATAAAATCCAAACCAGCTCAAACGTACTTGGTTTTTAGTGTTTCATTATAAACCTTTAACTCAGCCAAGGTTAGCAACCCTCTGAAAACCTGGCCAGAACCGTGAGGGAATCTAAGAATGAGAGAATCTAGGTCAGTTTATTCTTTGTGGATGGAAACATGTAAAACTTGATGGTTTTACGTGGTTTCAACTTTTTAGCCAGGCAAAAATTCTAAGTTGCATTAAGCTCCAAGTGAGCAGTACAGCTAAAATGAGTGGCCTGCTTCCTACATTGTACCTTACAAGGTCCTCTCACCTTGCCTGAGCTAATTCAAGTGCCTTGCATTGGGTCCGTGAAGAACAGGACAGCGCTCATCACTAATCTTCTATGTGGCACAAAAGACCTCTGTAATTGTAGTCTTTATCTGGCCTTTGGCGGCATTATTTCAGAGCACAAGGCAAACAGGAGAGAGAACTAAGGGCACATTTTCCAGGTGAGGACAATAAGTTGACCTTCACACTGGCAATGCTCTCTTTTGCAGTATGTGTCCTCCAGTGTCATGGGACATGAGAGGAGAACACTTCTTGGAGCCATAACTGACTATACAAGCAGAGTGAAGTAGCCAGGCACATGAGAAAAGGGATTTTCTGTCTCCAGCACAGAGTCCTCCTTTGTCCCCAGTCTTGGCATGTTTCTGGTGGGTCTGAGGAAAGAGGGGAATAATGTGCCCAGTATGTATGCTTAGTATGTGATCTGGGGAAAGGTTGCTCTTAGCTGAGGTAGTGGAATGTTTGATGTCATTAAGTGTAAGATTTGGGAGTGTTTCTTGTGGTTTTCATCTTTAAGTGTCAGGAATGCATTAATGGGTAGGTAAATTCATTCCCAGAAGGACTAAACTCGGGTGATATAGGCCCCTTTTAGTACTGACAGCCTGTTGCTTGTTCAAAGGCTAATCAAAGCTGAAACAAGCCTAGTGTGGAAAATACAGGTGGTGAGGGTGCTGCCCCCACTTGCCTCATACCTGTTTGGTCTTCTGTGTGAACAGGATGTCACAGGATTTGTAAATGCCACGGGTACTCCTATGTGGGTACACAGTGGTTCTCTTCACTGGTCTTCTAGACTCATTATGGGCTATGATGTGTGGCCACCTGTGAGGAGAGAAGATCTTTTGTGTCAAGTTCTTTGTAACAACTGATAAATCTTTACTTTTTAATAGCTTCTATTGTAGCTGCACTGTAGCTGGGAGAACTTAGGAAGTTTCACAACAACAGAAATCATGATTATGAAAGCAGTCTTTCAGTAAGATCTGGACTTGAAACCATTCCATATCGTAAATCACCGGACAATTCAAAGTACAATTCAATAGTAGACAATTTAAAGTACCAGTTATGTCAAGAATTATTTTGGGTGCTGTGACATTATTAGCACTAATATTGTTTTATTGTCTCGGCCAGCAGAAACTCTCGACAGACTTTTTTGTTTGTGTGTGAGTTTGTGCTCAGTTTCTTCGCTTATTTGGGTTTTTTTGGTACATTTGAAGCAAGCTCATCTTCAGCGCTTGTGTCAGTAGTAGTCATTTGCAGACTCACAGGACAAAATGAACATCTGGCTGGAAAATGCAGAATGTGGAAATGAAGTGTGATTACAAAACATCCTGGGAAAGTAGTTTGTTTTACCAGATAAATATAAATATTCTTCATGAGAATGGCAGTTTTCGACCTCTCACAAATATTGTGGTGCAGAGAGTGTGTCAGAAAAGCAAAGTGTAAGACATGAAAAGCCACTGAAATAGAGGTTGGTATTTCTGATCTGGTTCTCAGTATTTAAGGGCTTCTGTGAAACTGTAGGAGTGGACAGAGTAACCTTTTTTCTGTAGGCAAATTATTAAGAGAAGAATATGCTAAATCTGCTTTGCTTGAGTACTATTTCCAACGTGAATCATCTCTCCACCAAAGTAAGTTCTGCTTAGCGAAGCTTAAAATTATTTTTACAAGGCCATTTACGTATGATTAGGATTGATGTGTAAAGCAAAAAATACAAGAAAAACAGGTGATAGAGGCTAATAGCCAAGCACTCCTGTCCTGACCTTACCGTCAGGAACAGAGCTGATTTTCATTCAGACCCTTCAGTAATTTTATTTTCATTTCTTGTAAGACATTGCTACTTATAGAAGTGAATGCTGGATCTGCAGTGTGTAGTCTGCTTCCAGGTTGCTCACACTATGAAGGTGTGGACAGAGAGTGGACCGTAAAACTTTCTGAGCTGTGTCAGGCTTCTTTTTACAGAGGTTCCATGCTCTCCATGCAGCCTAAAAAGCAGAATTTCCCCTTGTGCCAGAGAAGCCTGCAAGTGGGACTGCTGATGGTCCCCTGTTAGGGGCCTGCAGGCTTGCCTGGTCATGCCCTGTCAGGCATGCACAGCTTTTACACTGCAGAGGACTGAGCAAAAGTACTTTACTTTTGTGCCAGGTACACAGCTAGGGGACTGGCTGTTGTGCACACATCTTGCTTGTCACCGTAAGAGGTTGTGTAGGCTGAAAGCTGGGTAATTCAGCTTAAACATCAAGCTGGTAGTACAACTCCTGAAGGCTGTGAGTGTGGGATGGTGCCCTGAAACCTTGCTGTGAGTTCTTTCTGTGCTGTCTGGATCATTCTGTTATGCATTATAAATACGCTTCTCACCTTCAAGCTCACGTCTGAAGAAGTGAATCTGAATTCACATGCTAAGAGACTGAAGTTTTCCATTTACACTTTAGCTAGTGGTCCTAATTTTCCTGAAATGCGTATAAAAATATCTCACTGGGAGCTCGAGAATGTGTTTTATTTAAACTGCTGTTTTTCACTCCACAGCTTGGTTTTGATGGGGGGAGGGAGGAAGAGGTAGTGGCATTCCAGTCCTATTGACTCCCTCTTGTGGCTAACATTAAAAAAGTAAATAAAAATACATCAAATAGTTCTAAAATTGGGGTAATTTTATTGTGTAGGTTTTAATGTCTTCTAGAGGGAGTAATTTTTCTGTATCAAAAACCTTTCTAAGCCTTTCCCTGGATGTCCTTTAAATGTTTAACATGGAGAGGAGAGGCAGATTGTAATAAAAGGCTACAATTAAGCAGTAGCAGTTTATTTCAGGTACAGGCAGTCATTTCCTACCCAAATATTAGTGTTTGAAGTGTTACATAATACATGAAATAGAGCCTGCAAATACCACTATATGCATGAGGCTAGCAATAACTTTTTTTCCTACACCCCCATTTTCATTCACTATTGGAGGGAAAGGTCTCTGAGATTACTGTGCATTTATGCTCCTTGCCTTGCTTGTGATTTTTTTTTTTTGTTTTGTTTTGTTTTGTTTTTTTTTTCCTGCAGCAACTTATCAGAAATATTTTTTTTCCTAATGTAGATTCTGGAATTTAGTCTATTCTGCTATGTGATCTCCGCTGTTAAAAGCTATTTTTTTGCAAGTGGCTTTTAGTGGCCTGGCATGGTTTTTATTCCTTCACAGGAACATGGGAATCTTTGCTCTTGCTAGCACATGCTTCCCAGGCTGTTCCAAGGCCCTTTTTCACATGTCATTAAACTACATCATCAGATATTTATTGAATAGATTACACTGCCTTTGTTCTTAAAATGAAGGATTGAAACCACTTTGTTCCTGTGGTTTTAGAAACAGTTATCCACATGACTAAAAAACTTGTATGCTTAAAGAAGTTGTTAAATGAGAAGTTACATTGGTTGTTACAGGGTTTTTAACCTTTTTTCTGTACGCCAGTTAAATTGCATTTAATGTTAAATATGAAAAGAACAGATTTTTTTCTGTTGTCTTCAGGACTTGTTTAAAATACTGAAGACAAAATATCTAGGAGAACTCTTAACTGGAATCACTGTGTTTAGCATAGTATAACTGTGGGGTTGATCATGGGGTTGAATTGAAAACATAGAGGTCTTTGTCCTCATTTTTCTATGATCCAGTGATCAAGAGACATATGTATCTTTCTTAGGGCCATTCAGTATTTCACTTTTAGTTTGGAATCTGCCCACTGATGTTCCCTTGTTTTGTTCCACCTGGATGCCTCTTCTCTTGAGTCCTGCATGTGTTGCTGGCTACATCTGATCCCATCAGTGACAGCTACTGACCTGGCTAGCTCTGAAATTTGAAACACGTAGTCTCCTGAGACATATCCAAAGCTAGTGGGAGCTACAGAGGAGAAGGAACATTTACTCCTCTCATGTACCACTGTTCTGTATCCAATGCAGCATACTACTACATGGTTTGGACACCCTCTGTGATGTGTCTGTAGATGCCAACATCAAAAATTGTATGGCTCACAACTCAGCAGTGGCATCAAGGAAAAAAGCATTACCTCAGTTGCTTTAATGCTTCAGGGTTTGCTTCCCTGTCAGCTGAGTTATGGATCCAGCTGAAAATCTTCTATCTTGTTCCAGCTGGCCAGCATCCATCTAGAGCAGAACCATAGGTCTGTCAATTGACTGACTTCAGAAACTATCGAATCTCCAGGGGCTGTAGAAGACAACTGGTTAATGATTTGAGAGGATTTTGGATGTGCAGTTACTTGGAAAAGACCTAGTTGTTTTAACCTCTAAAGCCCATACTCAGAGACATATTTCAGCTTCTGATAATGCCCAGACATATGGGTGTAAGTGTGAGTAGATGCACTGAGATGAGTAGCAGTACTTAGTGCTGCTGCTTAATGAGCTGTGAGGCCTCCTTATCCTGGCAGGGAGCAAACCACACGTTCCTCTAAAGTGCTGCTCCTACTGGTAGACCTACTCTGTCAGAGAATGAGGCTCCCTTTGGGACCATTGTGCAGCACAAGATGCTAATGCTAATGCTTCAATTTGGGAAGCAAATAAAAATCAGTTTCTAACAACACTGGAAAATGTATTTTTAACCATATACGTGACCCACAAAATAGTTTTTGTTTTGAAATATCTTTATGAATGTTATGTGCTCTAACACATTGTCAAAGTCAGGATTAAGGCCATAGAAAACCTCTTCTGTCACTTTTCTTTAAAAAATTATTTTTACATTCTGTTAAAAAAGGAAATGGAGGTGAAGTTTAAACTCTTAAGAGCTTCTCTTTATTTTATCACAGAATTTTCAGAGATATGGTGTTTCTGTGTTCTACAGTATTTCACAAATTCCTGGTTTTGATGTTTATTCCTGGCTTATGTATTACATATATAGGAAGTAAACTCTGACTCATCACCCAGATTTTTGTTTGTGTAATGCTAGACAAGTCATTTAAATGCCAAGCCAAGTTACAAAGTGGGCTTTGTCAGACCTGGGATTAGAATGAATGTTTCTGGCTTTTTGCTGATTATACTGTCAAAGTAAATTCTGAAGCCTTTGACCTTGGTTAATAATTTTCTTATGTCAGTAAGCTCTTAATGTAGCCATCTGTTGGACAATAATAGGAAAACATCTATTGTGCTTTCTATGTTTTTGTTTTTCATGGTTCAATGTTTTTTTTTTTCTCACACAGCTCAACAGTATCACATACTGCTTTACACTTTGCCACATGTAAGTGCTGTGCTAAAGCAAAGATCAAGGTTCTAACAGCATTTATATATTTACATTATGAACTGCAATGCAAATGTCTTAATTTCATGACTCAGGCTGTATTGTTTTTTCTTTTTTCTTGCTCATTTTTAAGACTCTTACATCATACTGAAAGTGGTCAATTAAAGAACTGCTCCCCCTTTTGCAAACAGACTTGTGCTGTACAGATTTGTTTGATACAGAACACAGCTTTTGGAGCTATCAGATGTATAATCAGCAGGGGTATGTTTCCCCCAGCTCATTCCTGAGCAGCAAGTTGCCAGATTATTTCATAGCCTTTATCATTATTATTGCTATTATTATTTATTTTTAGTTTGTGTGCTTCAAACTATCCATTGGATTCTGAATAGGTGAAGTAATTTCCACATACAGATGGTTCATGCCTTCATAAATGGCTTGCTTTTCCCTTCTGGATTCCTACAAGTAAATTAACAACTGAAGCTGTAAGCCAGTAACTAGCCAGCAGTGTGCTCAGACTCTGGTCTTTTCCAGATTCCCCCTGCTTTGCTCTGTCAGTGGTGTTGGGCTGTGCTCCATATTATGCTGGCGGGGAGCTGGCTTTGCAGGGTTCCTTCTGCCTTTGCAAGATACTGGCAGTGTTTCTTTTTAGGTCTTATAACTATGCATGTCTTCAAAAGCAGCCAGGCCTCGCAGAGTGATGGTAGCCTTTCTTGTACTTCAGCAAAGGAAGGGGTGCCAAGCTGGGTACTTTCCCCAGGTGTCAGGATGAATGCAGATAGAAGCTACGTCTGGGCAGTCTCATTAGTATGGTTTTTGCCTTGGGTGAATGCTGACTCTTGGGAAAGGCAGCAGGAGCCTACAGCCCCTCTGAGAATGTGTATGTGGCAAAGCAGAGCTTTCATCATCTTCACTTTTCTTCCCTTTTTTCATACCCCTTTCTGCTATAAATAGATTTCAAAATCTTCATTAATCTTCACTGAGTTAACTTGATGTTTTTGGTACTGTTATTACTAAATCTGTTGCTGTAAAGGAAGTCCATGGTTTAGATGTCGTGGACCTTTGCAGACCTTGTTCAGGGATAACGTTCTCCTTTTGCACTGTGAACACAGACAACTCTCCAACGCTGGTGACCTCTCTGATTTTTGCCAGTATATTTTATTAAGATCTAACAAGAGACTGATGAGGTACTGTATGATAAGAGCTTCATTCAGTGGTTGCTGGCCATAGGGGCAGGAGTTTCTGCATTCATGCTGAGGCTTATTTTCCTGTTGAGCTTGAGACAGGTTTCAGCTGTTGGTAGTTAGTGCCTCTGAGCCATCTATTATACCTGTGAGTATAATTTCCCCTCCAGTGAGGACACACTTGAAGCAAGGAATGCTTGGTGTGTCACGGGGCTGAAGGAGGCCAGCACTGTGGCTGTAGCAGCAGGCTGCCCCTTGGGAGCCACTGGATTGCAGACAGCTAGTCCCTAGGCACGTGTTGTAGCAAAGTGAGATTGCCCTCCCTGCCAGAGGCCATGATAAGGTAGCTCATCTGCTGTACACATGCCATGGCATCTTGGGCTGTGGAGGGGGGAGACCTGTTGGTAGGCTGCCGTGTGTTTGAAGGAGATCAAACCAGAAGAGCAGATTCCTTTTCTGTGGGTTAGTCACCGGATGGTGATGTTGCATGACACTGGGCAATGCAGGGTACAGGAACAGCCAAAGCTCTTCAGATACTCCAGAGCAGCAGCTTTGAAGTCGCTAAGGGGAAGGGAGCACTCTGCAAGAGCAGCTGAGAGAGAAGATGCGCACCAGCTGCAGAGCATCTGTGTTGGGGTTGTTTTGGTTCCTGGAACTGAAGGCTCCAGACATTATTGAACTATAATATGAATTAAATGGTATTCATTCCTTCACCGTAAAAGTTAGCAAATTAGATGATTTGAAGATATGGGAGATGCCCTCCTTATATGTTAGCTCTTGGCTTAGGCAGTTGAATAGCAAGGTAATATATTGCCTTTATTTTCCCTCCATCATTCTTCTTCCATTCTTTGTAGTTACTCAGAGATATTGCTCAAGTGGTTGCAAAGATGATGGCAGAATAATTTTTCATAAAAAGTTGAAACCAAATTCCAGCATAATGATAATTATTTCCAGACCTAACTGGTGGTGATTCTAAAAGAAGAAAAACCTTTTTGAAGATGTTGCAAAATATCTTCCAAGTTTCTATGAAGTTAGTCATTTTTCAAACCAGAAGAAGCTGTCATGAGCATATTTTACCTCTTGCATGAACAGGAGCCACAAACCTTTCCTTATTGACAGTATGGGTTTTTCTTTGGAACCCTGAAAATCCGCTGAAAAATGGATAGAAGGAATCCACCCCATAAACTGTTCCAGAGCTTCATTGGACTTGATGTCAAAAAGAAAATAATCTTATTTCCAATAATAATGCCTACTGCAATTTCCAAATGTTATACATAATTATACGTTTTATATCCAAAGTTGAGTGGTCCCCTATCAAATCTACGTTCTCCTACTGGCACTTGCAAACTGTTATCCTGGACCTTCTCCTTAAGATAAATACCTTAAGCTGCTTCAATTTCCTAGTCTGGTGAAATGTGTTTTAGTAATTCTTGTGGCTCTGGTTGATCTCTCTCAATTTTTTCCGCACTACTTATGTTGTGGACAGGAGAGCAGTGTGGTACACTGGCAGGGATTGTTAGTGCCAAGAGTCAGTGTTATTTTCCTGCTGCGCGTTCCCTTCTGTACACCAAACCACAACTCTGTCATGGTTACTCATGGAAGATGGTAATTTTGGATAATGTGTTTTTTCCACAGAACAGAGGGATTAAAATCTAGTACCTTTGCAATTGCCTTATGGTTGAACAGCAGATCCCCTGAATTGAAGTCTGTAGAAGATGCTTATCTTGTACCTATCTTGTAAGGGTATTTGTAGGGCTGCCTTACTAGGTTGTATTCCATGAGCATTCCAAGAAGGGTGTTAAGATATATGAGAGGCAATGAGGCAATTGTAGTTTAAATCCTTATGAGGACCACCTGCCAACAACTGCTACTTCGTCTGACGACAGACTGGGAACTTTCAGTATTAAAATCAGTATTCTTGCTGCATTGAGGAGATGGGCTCTGAGACGAACTGTGGAGGTTCTGTGTAGAGCTGGGGAGTAGGGAATGACAAGGGATTTAAAAAAACCCAAAACAACTCCTCCCAAAAACAACTGCCAAAAAAGCAAACATGACAATGACAAAGGAAACTGCATCTCATCTTGCATATCAGAGGGTATACTTGTACATGTGATGTTTCCATCTCCATCTGAATGCCTGAAGGTAACTGCAGTCAGCACTTGATTTCCCTTATGACTTTTAGAAACATTGTTGGTTTTGATCAACTGGAACAGTGTCTTGGCACTCACTTGTATCTGCACAGCAAGGACTCCAGAACAGAGGTAAACCCAACAGCAGAGCAAAGGTGCCTGAGCTGGATTGATGGCAGCACCTTGGCAATAGCTCACTTGGGCTCAGAAGGATGTAGCAGCACCTTAGGAGTAGGTTATGTTAGCTTTGCCAGGTGGGAACTGACTCTTGCTGTCACAGTACAATCCACTCTCTTCTGCAGTATGTGAATACTACCTCAGTGCACAGGCATCTAAAAATGTAGAAATATTGAGGTTAAGTGTTAACAAGTGAAATAAACACTTGAGGGACAATAGAACAGGGAAATAGATGAATGAGGGAGAGAGAATTGGCAGAATATGTCAGTTTTTTTCTTTAAGCCAACAAATTGGTTTTTAAAACAATCACATAATAAATTTTTTTATAAAATAAAAAAAAAAAATGCATTTTTGGGGTAAGCTGTGTCTCCCTAAGGGATTTAAAATAGTTCTCGCCACAGTCTTATTTGACAATTCAGTCAGAGTTTGGCCACAGTCTGATCAGTATGGTTAGCCAAGAGCATCACCAGCCTGGAGGATATTGTTGATATTTGATGCTTTAATAAACAGTCTGGGGGCTGTGAAAGGAAATATAAACAATAGAGAAGTTTTTAGTGTAAATACAGGCGCAGAAAATAACCGCATTCCTTAAAGACCTTGTGCAGGATGAATCATTTGCATTGCTTAAGTAAATCACGTAGAGTTGAGGAGGGCCTGCCTGGCAACATTGTTAGTTAGGGTTGGAAAACAATTAGAAATGACTGTTGGCAGATGAAGGTAGGGATGCTGCTGGCTTAGAGGGCAACATTGACCTGTATCTTCCTGACTCATCTTTGGCAA
>JBCJKH010008413.1:2635-14277 GCA_039877255.1 Loriculus beryllinus | reverse complement strand
TTTAGCTATCAAGGACATTTTTCAGTACCATAATTTAGTCAAATGCCTTTGGGGTTAAACAGCTAAAAACACTCTTTGCCTTCATCAGCTGTGGAATTACTCACAACGGGTAAAACCTATGAAAATTCCTTAAAGACCTGAGAGATTAAATTGCATTTTCAAAGTTATTTTTCAAAAGTAAGCTATGTAATATTCATGTTCCTTTGGGTCTTACTAAAATTCACTTTTGCTGAAAAGAGGAATTAGCAGGAATTTAGCTGCTTTATAAATCACACATCATAAATTGCCTTCTACACGCTGTTTTTAAGTTTAAAATAAAAAATAAAACAGTTAATCTATGAAACAGTGAAGTCACCTAAACACTTGCGTATATATATGTACTATGCTTTTAAGGTATAATACTACCACATTCAGGTTCTACACTAATGGTGGCCAAGTTGCTGAGAAACTGGAAGAACCAGAAGACAAAGGAATTACGATATGGAGACAGCCCGTACACACATTATCTCCCTGGTTTGACTGTCACGGAATGACATGTCTCCAATATTTCAAGTTAAGGTAGTACTTTCTCAGAATCTAGAACCCGCATAAAGTGATGCAGCCCTACTAGTACAAAAGCTTGTGGTAGTTTCCATCACCCTAGTTAGGCAAGCAGAACTTAGACATTTCAAATACAAGAATAATTTTATTTTATGGACTATAGTGTCATTTATGTATCTCAGCTATTCAATACTGGAGACTACAGAGGATTTCTGGCTGTCAGCCAACACCATCATGAAGGAACATCCACGATTTACACAAACATCTGCTCATAGCCATGTCATTCAAGCTACATGGTAACTAAATAAAAAGCTGTCTAAAATGACATTTTCTATTCCCTAGCACGACTGCATAACTAAAGAAAAAAAGGAAGCCTCAACTGAAATACTGGCATACTTTAATGGAAGAGCCTTCCTATCTTCTTCAGAAACATATTTACTTTGATGTTCCTGAGTGAAAACCTGGACAGGAGCAGAACAACAATGCCATAGTGAAGTGCTTGAGTTCTCCAAGATACCAAGCCAATTGCAGCACTGTAATTAGAACCAGCTCTTTCAGGAAGATTTTTCTTGATCCTGAAAGAATATGCACATAGACACATGTAAATATATAATCATGCTGGAAAATAATTTCAAAGGAAACTATAATACTGGTAGAGAAATTGATCTAATAAACTGATTACATTTAAGTAGTTTACAATATATTAATACAAAACCCTCCAACTTTATTTTTACTTATAGAGAAACAAAATAGTTCAGATACTTTAGTGTCACTAAGTATCAAACACTGTGGTGAAAGTAAGATTTTTGTGTTAGGAATTAATAAACATTGTCACAGTTTACTTCTTAGGGGAAGATGTTAACCAAGAAAGCATATAAAAAAAAAGAAAAAAACACAACAACCTAAATCAGTTGGTCATTATTATTTTATTTATGGTTTCCTACTATCCTCTGTTCCATTATGCATAAAAATGGCAGATACTTGTCGATATACACATTAGTGTAGTATAAAGCATTCATTAAATCCAAGAAAATGGTGAAGAAATAAAATTTACTTGCCAATTTTCATTTAGAGTTCTATTGGGTTTCTAACTCACCAAGCAGATACAGATGCATTCTGTCTCAAAGGATATTACGGATGGCTGCAAGTCTGGTAAAAAGAGCAGTTTAGTGATAAACAAACGTTAGTTCTTCTTTTTTCCAGAAATTTGACTTTCCCTACAAAAGTAATCCTTTTCCAACTTTTAGCCAAACAAATGCACATTTTATTTTTTTTTTTTAGTAGGCAAATCTTAATATTGTACCTAAACAAATCAAGAACAAATAGCATTTTCATTTCTCCCAGAGAAACTGTCTACGGACTCTTCGGGAACGTGCTTAGTAAGGTTCCATGGGATATAGCCCTAGAGGGCAGGGAGGACCAAGCCTGCTGAATGATATTCAAGGATCACCTGCTACAGGCTCAGGAGTGTTGCATCCCAACTAAAAGGAAGTGCAGCAGGAGGACCAGGAGACCTCCTTGGATTGATAAGGAGCTGCTGAGAAAAATTCAAAGGAAAAAAGAGGCTTATAAAAGGTGGCAGCAAGGACAGGTGGGCTGGGATGAATACAGGGATGTTGTCCAGGAAGCTAGGGACCAGGTGAGGAAAGCTAAGGCCCAGTTAGAGTTAAACTTGGCTAGGGATGTTAAGGATAACAAGAAGGGATTCTATAGGTACATTGCAAATAAAAGACAGACTCGGGACAACGTAGGCCCCCTCCAGAAGCTATCGGGTGAACTGGCTACGCAGGATTTGGAGAAAGCTGAGGTTCTGTATGACTTCTTTGCCTCGGTCTTCACCGACAAATGCTCTGACCATGCCAATCAACTCTTAGAAGGGACTGTGAGAATGAAGACCTTGGGCCCACTGTAGGAGAGGATCTGGTTCGAGACCATCTTAAAAACCTGAACATGCACAAGTCCATGGGACATGATGAAATCCATCTGCTGGTCCTGAAGGAGCTGGCAAATGAAGTTGCTAAGCCACTGGCCATCATATTTGAGAAATCATGGCAGTCAGGTGAATTTCCAATGACTGGAAAAAGGGAAATATAGCCCTCATTTTCAAGAAGGGGAGAATGGATGACCGGGGGAATTAGACCAGTCAGTCTCACCTCTGTGCCTGGCAAAATGTTGGATGATCTTAAGGTCCTTTCCAACCCTAACTATTCTATCATTCTATAATAATGTCTTTTGAATTAATTTGACTGATATAGTGTTACTGTATTATGGAGTTGAAAAACAAAGTTGAAAAAAACAACTGAAAAGTTGAAAAATAGGTGTTGGAAAAACAATCCCACCTCTGCTATAGATAGAATGTTGTTATTATGTTGTTTTATACCATTATATTATCTAACTAATTATGTACATTGTTGATTGGTTGTAATGGTCAAGAGAAACTTTGCAAGGAGAACAGATACAACAGGGCCTTCTTAACAGTAGCAAACAAGAAACTGTAACTGCTTAAAAAGGGTGCTGCAAAAAGTACTGCTTTATTCTAGAGCATCTTTAAGAAAGGCTGGTGAGGTACCTAGGCAGCAGAAGCATAAAATGCGATTTGATGTCTCAAAGTTCTCCTCAGAACTGGAAGAGTTTGTGATAAAATGAAGATTGGTACATCCTGTGCCTTGGGGTGTGGGAGCCTTCAGGCCTAGTGTCCAGTCTCCTGTGGCTCACAATATTTTGTCTCATTTTCTCATTACTTTGACCAAGGCATTTGGTAATCCTTGAACTTAGGGTTAGTACTGAATATATGCCTGGTTTCAGTTACAGCATTAAATAAATGTGTCTCTGTTATTTGCTTATGTGTTGAATCTAAAAAGTTCATGCAATGGAACCATTTGTAAGGGGGTAACAATTATTTGGAAATAATGTGAAGCTTTATGCTAGAATCCATGGGCCAGTGTAGAACATGTGCTTGTTGAATAGGACTGGATTTAAGCATTTTGCTCTTATCTGTCTATGCACATATTCTCTTTTAATTCTACTGAAGCAATTGGGACTTTATCATGTTTCAAGAAACAGAATTTAAAAATTAGTAACATAATTTGAATACTGTTGTAAACCATGTAATTTTCTTTGCAGTCTCATTCAACATGGGAGCATATTTTATACTAAAATGAGAAGGAAGCATGAAGGGAGAAGACTTTATAAAGATTTAAAAAAAGGGTGGCATAAATGGTTGATTCTAACAGTCATCTAAACTCACTAAATAGTTGAATTAATCTGTGAGTTACAAGGATAGTGTCTGGAGTAGTCATATGGCAACAGCATGAATACTTAGGCATTTCTCCCTGTTGATAGTTGCAATAGTTCTATTCATTTAAAATGCAGTTGCTTGAGAACAAATGTACAAAAGTATATTATTTCATACACCTTACATATGAAAGTGTATGAAAGAGTGGTTCAGAATGCTGAGAGTGATTCAGAACCTATACCTTCATCTCTTTCCCAATGTCTGGATATTATGTTCTTGAAAGCAAAGGTTAAGCACTGGAAATCCTTTGCCAGATGTCTGTAAGTACCTTCATGTTACAGTTTCATTGTCATGAAGTCAGGGCTCCGTAGGCCTCTTCAAGTAGTGGATTTGTGGGTCTGGTCTTTCATCCTTTTGCATTCTTGCCGCATATATCCCAACTGCAACATGCCTCACCAGTGGTGAAGGCACGGTGGCTGTCATACCTTGCATGAGCTTATGACAGCAGTGTTGCAGATCATGTCTCTGCAGCAAACTGGGTTTCATTGTGATCCCAGGCAGAAAACTGTCCAGTATGTGAGATGCTGTGAAGTTTCAAAGGGCTGCTCTGGCCTCTTAAAACTGGACTCATTTTGGCTGCAGCACAAACTGTCCCACCTGGGGTTCAATGACCCATTTCTTCTGGCATGTGAGAGAAGAGACTGTGGTGCTGCCTTCCCAAAATATGAGGTAGAGCCAAATTTCTGAGAGGCAGGACTCAGCTGTGAAAGTCATGCAGTGCCATGACACAGTAGGGTGCTCTTGCAACTAGAGCATTTTGACAATCAGGTGAATGATGCAGCTCCACATGGAGTTACATCAACTCAGCTGACAGGGTGAAACCTCCTGTGTCTGGCTTGGCACTGAAGAGATCTATCTTGTAACTCCATCCTATGGCGTGACAAGTTTGCAGCATCCAGAAGAGCAGAAACAACCTGCCCTTGAACTAAAAGTGTTCTGTGAATAGTGAGAAATCCCTTGGAACATTTTACCTTGTCTGGTACTCAGAGCTTGCATTAAGTTCTGTAGAATTGCATTCTGTAAGAATAATTGCTTTCATCTCCTTAATGCTCCCGATTTTGGAGAGCTTTTCTGTCCCCATGTGTGCCAATATAATGCTGTTGTAGTTCCTTCAGCTTGTCGTATAGTTTTTCTAGTCTGAGTAATAGTAAGAGAATGCGTAAACCTGTGAGCCTGCTAAATTACTGGAAACACTGGAAGCCTCAGGTGATAGCGTGGAGGAATTTCTCAAGAACTGGTCATGGTTTTCTTTCCAGAGAGCAGGAAAGGGTTGGTTTGTGCTCACTGATGATGTAATATAGTTCAGAGATAAGCCTGTCAATACATTACTTTGTGTGTAAGTTTTGTGTGCTTTTAGAACTGCAGTAGCATTTAGAGAAGGACGATGCAGTGGCTTTGCTTTTCTCCTTCAGAGGTACAATATTCATTATAAGCAATCAAAAAATTTCAGTGGTTGCTATAGCTGGCTGAAATGTACATGAAAGGATCAGTTTATGACATTTAAAAAAATGTATGTATTTTACAGCCACCTACATCTTTGAAAATAAGTTAAATTAGAATTTCCATGGGATAGATCCTGAATTTAGGACAGACTCTTGAGTGCAGCTACACCAGTGTCAGTCTGTAGGTCTCTTTTTCAACATTATCAAAACCAGTAGTGAGACAAAAGAGCAGAAGGTTCAGTAATAATGAAGTTATGCTCCTAGGAAGTTTCTTTCCCTTCACTTTTTATGACAATCCATAGGACTACAAAGATTAATCTTGCAGATGACAGTTTTTATTATGCTTCAAAAATTTCTGTACTTTGGCAAAATCTAAACCATGCAGAAGCCAAACAACTCTCTTGTTGTGCTGTATACACAGTGCTTATTCTCAACCTCTGCCCTGCAGGGGCAGGAGTGTTCTTTTTGCTTGTAAGCGAAAGTTTGTTTCAAACTGCACTGTGGACCATAAATTGATGATTTTTACTCTTCAGCCACACAAAGTTGCAGTGGAAAGTCAAGATTACTTCTTTTTCATCTGCTGGAAATATTACAGTGATAGAGCAGATTAGGCTTGCATCTTGTGTCGTCATTCTCTTTTCTGTGCCTTATTGTAGAAGCTTCAGCAATTGTAAGTCTTGGGTGTAGTTACTCAAAATGAGCATTCGGAACTGATGGCTCCCAAAAACCTGAGCACTTGCACTAAGTGTGGAAAGCTTGGCTCCACACAGAATTTCCAAATAGGCAAGAACTCTTCCATGTGTTCTTGGGAAAGAGATGTAAATAGCATCCCTGAAAAAGTTAATGATGCACTAAACTAGCATATAAAGTTTGTGGAGTTGCCTTTAAATATGCTAAAGACATTATGGCTTGAGAAAGAAATTATATGTTTGCATGTAAAGAACAATAGTGTCTTAAAACAGAAAGTAGACTTATGGGAAAATCCAGGCTGTGCACATTTGAGCTCTGCAGATGCTGTGATGAGGGCAGAGTCAATATGCCCTAGAGCATTTCTGGAAACTTCAAATGGAAAGATTAGGAATAAGTGCAAGAGGATGATAGTGTGTAGGAGTACAGTGTAGAACACTATAGAAATTTAAACTGAACAAGCAAATACAGAGACCTATGATTAGCTTGTACCACAATTCTTTTCTTGTCGTTAGACAGAATTTGGGATAAATTATCACACAGTGATTCTGAAATTGCTACTAACCCAAGTTTCAGAATTATTTTCTGGACAAATACTAGTCTTTCTCCTCTTGTAGTTAGTATCTCTGCTTCTCAGATATGGAATATTGAAGTAACCAAGGAGGAATGCTTTTCTTGGTCAAGAAAAACTTTCCTGGAAACAAGGAGAGGGAAGGCATTGGTCCAGTTTCCAGCAGAATTTGACACTTTCATTGGCATTTTTTATCTTATTTGGGGCATGAAATATTCCAAGAAAAAATTGGACAAACTGATTGAAAATGAAACACCTGATTTTGGTGCTAGGATCTGAGTCAGAGTTATTGGTCCTATAATAAAGTTTACTGTTTGAGAGATGCTATTAAAGGTAAAATTGAATTTTCACCATACAGTTTATATGATCATGTTTATTAACATTGCTTTCCCTAGAGTCACTTACATTTTAAGTAAAATACGTAAAAAGTTAAATGCTGGTCTGGCTGGGCTAAGGCAGTTATGTTAGGGTCCTTCTATTCCTTATTACATTTTTATGGAGATCAAACTTTCTGTATAGGAGTTAAGGCCTGCATTCAGGAAAACTTTGTAGTCATCTCAAATCAGAGTGAAAATGGCAATGGTTTTGCCACTTTTTTGTACAGGCAATGCTTTCAAGATGCTCTGCAGGGTGAATATAAACTTAAGAAATCTGGAAAAAGTTGCAAATGTAAATATTGAAATCCAGATTAAAACATGTTTCGCACTGACTTTGAGTGGGCCTCATGCACAGGTGAAAATAAAATTCCCACTTATTAACTATTTCTAAGTAATTCTAGCCTATCACATAAAGATTGGGTCTGAATTCTTTGAAAATCACATACACCAACACAACGGTGTCTAAATTTTGAGCTGTTGATAGGTTTGTGAGTTTCTCCTTCTCAGTCTGTTTTTTCTTTTTATTTAAGAAAGGAAGAGCAACTTCAATTTGAAATTCTTTGTTCTCAGCCTTGAACTCTTGATTCTTTCCTATTTGCAGTTTTAATATATATGACTGTAATTTAGCGTAGTATAAGTTGTTAAATAAAACCTATTTTTTTAATTCATGTAGATGGGATCAAATGCACTTTGCTTGACAATGCATTGCACTTTCCATTCAGCTACACAGAAGAGGCATGCATGAAACAAATGCTTTATTTCTGTACGCATAGTGAAACTTCTGAAAGTTGAAACTCTAAGCATATCTCTTTAAACACATATTTTGATAAAAAGCATGCTGACTAAAACTACTGTACAACACCATCTCTTCCTGCTAAGAAGCACACACTCTTGGAGAATCAAACTCCAATAGCTTGTATGGCACTGTTTGGAGTGTTTTGGTTAGATACAGCAATTTGACTTTCAATCCAGCACTCTACACCACACACCTTTCGTCTTTGCTTTCCTTCTTGTTGCTGACAAGGAAAATGTTTCCAGGCTGAGGGTAGAGCATGGGGGGTTTTTTTGGTAAAATCTGGTTCATAATTTGGCTCAACCCATTTCAGGCTTTGTAGAGGTAACAGTGCTTACTGCAAAAGCTGAGATAGTGTCTGCTTTTTTCTTTAGCAATTCTCTTTCTCAAATCAGCTCTGGACTGCTTCCTTCCTGAGTACACAAAGGTGATAGTGGCTCTGAAAAGCCTATTAGAGCATACAGAAGTGGGAATATAAAATGGCAACACAGATCTCCTTTGGAGCTTTGTTACCTGAGGGGTTTCTAAGATGAAGACTAACAAGTTTCACTTAAGCTGTGACTTGGTTAGTCTCTATGAACTTAGACATGGGTTCAGAGAAGAAATGAAATTAGAAATGTTGAAAAAAGGACAGGACTTTCTATGAATTAGGGGAAATTACTGAGGGAGCCCATGAGAGAAGCTTGATGCCCTACCTGCTGCACAAGCAAGAAGATGTAGTCCCTGGTTGAGACAGGTTTGCTTTTTCATGTTAGAAGATCAGCTTCAGGGAGACAGCAGCTGTAAAAGGGCTGTGGGCTTTAGGGAACACAGGGCAGTAGCTAACATGCATACAGTTTTTTATACTTTATTCTGGGTGATTTATGCTGTTTGAACACATGAATTGGAGGGTTGGGGGTGGAAGCAGCATGTGGGTGAGGAGGTAGCTGCTGCTGGAAAGGTTCAGAGATGTCTCATCATCGACTAGTGCAGGAGCAAAGGTATTTAGTATCTGCAACTCTTAAGAGACTATGTAGTGTTGTGCTCTATTCCACAATCCATTCACAATAGGAAAATAAAGGTCTGATAAGCATATGCACATATGTATCCTGAAGCAGAGGTCGTAGGTGGTGCTACGACGTAATGAGGAATATTATGAAAAACACTGCAAAAGATTATGTCAATAGGCAAAAATTTCTTAAGGTAAGATCTTTCAAAATATGTACTGGTCATGGAGCAGAGTTTTATTAGTAAGCATACTGTTAGAGTCACCTCTTGCGTAAACATTCAAATCATATGGTCAAGTGGACACTAAACAATACAACAGCAGTCCTTCGGAAAGAAATGCCAGAAGTAGCATGAAGCTGAGAAGATGAAGCTAGTCAAATGAAGCAGGCAGAGAGAAACACACTGAATAGGAAACTACTTTCAAATAACCATGCAGAATAAAGATGACCATTGCCTTACATTGCAGGAGTGAGGCTCAAGGCAAGTGTGACTCAGACATGAGAGGGAACTTACCAGTACTGATTGTTACTTCTTTTCTTTTTTTTTTTTTTCTGTAATTAAGTAATGGCAAGTAATTTGGGAAGCTTTTCATTGGAGTATGCTATATACCTTTGTGTTTATACTGTTGGTGTGTTGGCAGTGGTCTCAGCATATAGGACTGCATGTGTTATAGGTACCCTTGTTAAGTGAGCAGGGCTAACAGGATGCAGCTGGTCAGGTTCTGCCTGCTCTACTAGGCAGCCGAATGCCCTCAGCAGTTGGCAGCCTCAGCTATTAAAAACACGGTAGTAAGGCTTTTCTTCTGAAGCTTTTACATGAGGAAGATAAGGATTCAAGAAACTGACCTTTATTTTTTTTATGCAGAAGGGTCAAAGAATAATATTTTGATGTGCAATACACCTTTCCTGACAGCAGTATAGTAAATTCTCAGTTTACATCGGTTTTTGTGTCTTGATAATACTTCAGTTGTCAGCCCAACCATAGTGATTTGCCTCACTGATAATGTATCCTATAAATCATTAAAGGTAGTGGTGGTTTTTCATGATATGGCAATGTGCTTCCTTACCACCGGTACTGTATTTCTAGTGATTCAGACTGAGCATCCAAACATATTTGTAATTGCTTGTCTGATGCTAAGTCAGGAATGCCTTTGTTGTTGCTTAGCTCACTTCCCTTTTTCTTAATGCTCGTGCTGCTCCCTACAAGTGTTTAATATACTTAAAAAGTTGTAATAAAGTTCTCAGATGATACCTGTTCCTTTGCAAATAGCTAAAAGGGAACTCAGTCCTTAGGTTATTTATTCACTTATGTGGCTCTTCATTGTTCCTGGAGTACAGCAGACCATTTCAGAAGCAGCAATAGTGTTAAAAATATTGCATAACATATATGAAAACTGAACTCTGGTGAACTCTGCATTATGTATTTTGTTTCGCTGCTTTTACATTGAGTCGCTTTCTTACCTTCTCCCTCTAACTAAACCCTTTAAAAACACCTTGGTGAAGTTTCCTTGTTTTATCAATTAAAAGCCCAATGTGTTCTCAGCACTACTGTTAAAATATTGTTTTTGATAGAGTTGCTCATTATTGCAAATGTGACCTTTCTGCACTGGTAAAATTATCACAGCCTCGAAGGTCAGCATGAACAATTCACTGACGCACCTTCACTTCAAGCTGACTTTTCCCTTTCTGGGGTTAAACCACTGTGCAGGTGTGCAGTCCCCTGCCTCTCGGCACACCCTCTACCTCTTACACTGCTTTAGCAGCAATCCAGCTCTGCTGCAGAGCAGTAGTCACAGCTGTAAGGCAGCAAAAACTGCTTGCTGCTGCACTGTGGCCCTGATTAGGGCTGCTTGATGTTGTAACTATCTGCTTCTAAAAGGGCACGGTAACACAAGTACACTCAAGGAATATTAATCAGATTTTGGCTGTGCAGTATTTGGTGTGCACAACACAAAACACTACAAGCCACAATAGTGCCTGGGAGCCTTAATGTAGTACTCTGTGTCTGGGCTGGGGAGTCTCTAGTTACTGCAGAAGCTCAGGCATGTGTGTGAGTGCAGAGATGCTGAAGGGTAAAAAACATATTCTGGGAAAATACCACTGCACAGTTATTCTGTAAATTGTGCAGTAACACCACTACTGAAACTCTGGATTAGGCTGCCCAATAACTGTCTGCAGCCCTGGAGCAGATAAGGTAACTTAACTAGAGGATCATTCTTCTTGCCTATGCTAGTGCCCTCTTGCCTTTTCTCAGTTGACACAGCAACTTTTGCTTCTTCATTCACTGGAAATTAGTTGCTTTTTCCACATTAGACATCCCCAGGCTGGGGCTTCTGTATGTGAGCTGCTTCTGTGAGCCTGTTCCTCAGCTTCTGTTGCCTCTCATGCCCTGAAGAGAGGAAGCGTTTCTTCTGTATTACGTTTTTTTTCCTCTGACAATAACAAGCAATAACTTTTAGATCCTTTTAGTATTAAAGTATTACGTTATTTCCTTGTCCTATACCTGCTACAGTACTGTTTACTCAACTCGAGGATTGGCTAGCTGGGAAAATATTCTTCTTTCTTCTTTGACTAGATTTTAATAAAAGTAGTGTCAAATGCCAACCATTTTCTGGATGCTTTTGTCTTGCAGGAGCTTCTGGGGAAATAAAAGTTCCCTTTCTTCCACCTGAGTTCTTGTGTAACACTTCTGGTGGCCAAACAGGGATCTCACATCTCCTGTACGGCTTTTACAGATGGTCTTTGCTGAAATTTAAAAAATATGATGAGAAAACTCTGTCAACTTTGCAGAACTCAAAATTTGCTTAGGGTGATGCTAGCTTGAGCCATTGGCCCGCATACAGGTAATGGGACGGTTGTTTACAAAACTTAGTCTAAGAATTATTTCCCCAGTTCTCTGACCTTCAGGAAGCCTCTAGTGCAGTTATGGTACTAGCAAGCTGAGGAGCTTG
>JBCJKH010008405.1:14809-25306 GCA_039877255.1 Loriculus beryllinus | reverse complement strand
CAGAAAGAGTTTGCATTTTACCCTCTTTGTTGTTAGGTTGTTATTTAAAATAATGATGGTAACTAAGAGTTCATGGTCTTTGTAAAACTCATTTTGTTTGCAGCTGTTTTGTTTTTGTTATTTGATACCCATGCTGAGCCTTTCAAAAGAGTGAACACAGTTAAGTTACAGCTTTCTGTATCAATTCCTTCTTTTTTATTTTAAGTAAATCCTCTAGATTTTTTTCCTTTTAGGCTGTGACTCTCAGATGACAGAGTAGTGACTCATCCAAATATATCCTGCTGATATGCAGGACTTCATAACCCTTCAGCATGTGTTTGGTTACAAAACGAATTTCTATGAATCTAAAGTAATTTTTCCTTTGGGGGGGGAGGTGAAGGGGAGAGGGAGAGGAAAAGGATAATATAAAGGATCCTGAAAGCGTATTCTGGTTTCTGGTGGAGAGTGATGGAATCCTGAGAAACAGAATAGTGCTTGAATTCAAGAACTGAACCTGCCCATGAAATTATATTTGTCTACTACAGTTACAGGTTCCAGCAATTCTTGTGCTCATCAAATAAGCTCAAAGTTTTACTGAAATAGAAAAATATGTCTAGAGCAGTGATAACCAAAGAAAATGTTGAATATTGCTACAGAGGTAAAAACTTGAAGAAATCAGGAATTTCTGCCAGATACATGCAGGTATCTACCATTGAGACTGCTCGAACACATCACACCTCTCCATTTACTCAAACCTTTCTTTTGACAACTGTGCATCTGTGTTTTATTTTAACCCTTCCTATGTGCTGTGTATGTCTTTAGTAATGTGTATTGTTACTCAAATTACAGAAGAAATAGAAGAAACTGAGGAACTGTAAAATTGGTCTTCATAGCTGGATGATACATGCAGATTGTAGTATTTGGGAACAGACAGAGCTGTAGGTCATTTACTTTTCTAAATTCTTCACTGTCTATTTTTCCAAAAGGCAACAACCTCCTTTTTCTTCTTCTTTTCCTCCTCTCCTGCATTTGCAAAATAAAAATCTGGCAACTGGGAGAGGCCAGTGTATAGATAAAAACTTGTGGTTGAGAATTAATTCATAGGGGAATGATGCAAAGATGGCTGGAAGCGGAATTAACCAATGAATCAAGTAAGGAAATTATTAAATTATTCTCAGTTCAAGGAACAGATATGGTTTTGCTGATTTCTGTTATGGTTAAATGGGGTGATTTGGTTTGCTACCTAAGTGGCAGCTATACAGTGAAAATAGTTCTGATTCAACATGATATTGCCCAGCACTCTAAAAATGTATGTGCCCATTGGATTGTACCCATCCTCTCACTGTAGACTTTGCCTCCATGAGTTTAGATTACTCTCACAACCTTTGCATCATTTAAATTCATCTGGACACTAAAGCTAAAGTAAAATCTGGCTGCCTCAAACCTGGCTACTCTTCTAAGAAAGTGCTGTGCCTTTATGGAATTGAGTGCACTTTTGCCATATGATCTCCATTGGCTACCAGTAGACATTTGAGGGGGTTGACCTTTTAAGCTCTAAATGACTGTGTACCCAAAAGACTAGTATCCTCTAGTGTTACTCCTGAACCAGCTGCAGGCAGCAGACATGCTGGATTCCTTTTCATCTACCAAAGAGGGAAATCTTGGCAAAGTGTGAGCTGTGATAGATCATTCAGACTACAAACATGGTCATCTAGTCAGACTTAACTTGCTCAGTATCCTGAAATCTTTACTATTTTGGCCCTAATCTTCAAAAGATTGTGGTATGAAGCAAAAGAAAAAAGCAAGATGATCAATGATTAAAAAGGGCAGCCTGTCTTAATCTTTTCTTTGATGGTTTTCTAATTAGGGAGCAGATGGAATTGCTTCAGATTAAATGGCACATCTTTTCTTAAGTAGCGAGAAAGATATGTTGAAAATGCACACCTCCCTTAATTTGGATTCGAGATTCTTCTATATTGCCTAAAATCCACAGATTATTGTGTGCCTTTCCTCCAAGCCCTTGTCCACTTCTCCTTTCACTCTCTGCATCAGACAGTAGTTTCATAAATGCGGCATGAAGGAACATGATGCAGTCTGAAGCTGGAACACCACCTTGACAGCAGAGATTGTTATGAGGGGGGTTGAGATGAGACACATGCATCCTCTAGCTGTTATGCGTATAGTCTGTCAAGAATCAGCAAGGGCACAGTGCAGTGTAGAGAAGTCCATTAGGCTGCCATCCTTCAGGCTGACCATGCCCAACTTTCTTCTGGAGAACCACTGCCAGAAATGCCAGTGCGAACAAGACTATTGACTGCGCTGATCACTCCTTAAGCCGTGACCAGTTAAGTTCTGAAAGTCATAACCAGTTTCCTGACAGTCTCTCCTTCCTTCTTTTTTAACTCCTCTTCTGTTCTCAGAGTAAGAAAGCTGAAGTATAGGCTCTAGTATAAATGGATTAAAAAAATAAATAAATAAAAAAAATTGAGATACTGTGTCCTAAAAGTCTTCTGTAGATAAGATGGAGAACATGCTAAACAAGCACTAATTAGAAAACTGTTTGTTGCACAATGAGGGAGAATTGTGCAGAAACATGAAAAGTCAAAAAGAAAACTAAATAAGAGCTAGCAGGCGAGATTCAAGGAGCAATAGTTACTAGAGGGTGGCTGGTCTTGAAATCAAAGTGTAAAATGAGTTATTTGGCACATAAACTTAAAAAAAAGGGTAACTACTCTTACGTCTCACCAGGTATATTAAATGCTATATTTCTGTTCTCGTCTACAACATGATACTGCATTAGCAAGTATTCATTTCACTTGCTTAGGAAACAGAAATGCTTTTTGGTAAAATATTTATCAGAGGCAAGCTCAGTTCTATGTTTGCTCTACAAAATGTCATCATTCACATTTGTTTTGACTTTGCATTTGCATAGCAACAGGAGACCATTATCCAGCAACAGGAGACCATTATCCTGTAGCAGTACTGTGAGGTCTCCAAGGTATATGGCAGATGGGGCTACTCTAACTGACTAATAACTTAGTTACTTCTGCTGCAGCTATTTATACAGAGTAATTACAGCAGTACTAATTCACATAAATCCCATGTATGCAAAGGAAAGAACATATCATCTCCACATAGCACACAGGAGAATGGTATTTAACACTGAAACACAGAAATGAATAAAAATAGGGGAAACAATCAAAATATCAGAGCAGTGAGCTGTGCAACCACAGGACATCAGCTTGTGCCAGAGACCACATTTTGCTACAATGAATGTCAAAAGACTGACATTTTTAACACCAAATATAAAAGCTACTGGAGCTGAAGCATTTGCCAATAGCATTGCTGAGCCATTCTAAATTCACTTATGAATTGGAGGTTAAAAAGAAAGAAAACATGGGAACTGAGCATGCACAGAGCAGGGCTCAGAGCCACTTTTCTCCTCCTGCTGTGTTTAGTGACAAGCCAGCACTGGAATGTGAAGTCAAGAAGCATTGCAATGGGCACATGCTGCCTCAGACTAATATGCCTGATACAAGTCTTGCCAAATTCAGAGGAAGGTTGCTAACTATCTGCAAGGACATACAATCATTCTTTAATATCTTCCACCTCTTGTCAGGCAAAGGTAAACATGATGTTTAGTAGAATGCTCATGATGAAACAGACACTTTCCGAAATTCTGTGGAATTTCTATTAAGTCTCTCAGCGGTGATAGATAAAAATAGGTGACATATTAGCACGACAGCAAAGCTTGAAACCCTAAGATATCATTGTGCTTGGAACTCTGTGCTTTAGGTAGACAAAGCAGTAGTTGAGAGGGAAAATGGAGACATGGAAGGATGAAGGGTCTTACCCACGTCCTCTAACCTTTGTAATTATTTTTTTCTTGTCTAACATATTCTTGCATTCTGCGGTTCCTCAGAGACAGAAGTGTCCACAGATAGCAACGTGGCACAGCTGTTCTCTGTGCCATGCTGTCAGGTTGAGAAGCGACATACTCTTGCTACTTAGGGAAAGAGCATTTGCCCAATATGCTTCCTGTGCACATACGTCCATAAACAAACAAGCTTAATGGAATTAGGATAAGAAGAACAAACACTGAGAACCTACACAAAACAGGTGAAATTCAACTACTTCCCAGTTTTAAAATTTATGGTGGACTGGCGAAGGAGAGAATAGGAAGAAAAAAAAGAAGAAAAAATTGAGGGATAGTCACTGAAGAATCACTGTCTTCAGTAAACATAGTCTCTGTAACAGTATAGGAAAAATGACAGCAAAGCTATGAAACATGGAAGTCAGGGAAGGGTACAAGGACTGAAGAAAATGGGCAAAGGAAGAAAAATTAAACCATGAAGAAAAAATTGGTTAGAAAAAATGCTTTGATCAGCAATGTGAAAGCATCATTAAACATATATTATGCCTTTCATCTTAAATTATTTGTGGAATTCTATTACCAGATGGAGAACTGCACCTCTTGGTACTGAGCCCCTGAAATAAATAAAAGCTAGAAAACACTGCTAATCTTCATGCTGAAGCCATATGTTGATCTTTTGTTTTGATACCATTTCATATTATGCACAGTTTAAAGTTTCTTGCCAGTCTTCTCTTTTCACTGTTCTGGGTTTTTTTTCAGTTTTCAGGGATTTGTTTTTTATGGTAATTTTCCTTGTAAATTACTAATTCGGACATCAACATAACAGTGAACTGTTTCAAGAGGAAATTGAGTCTTGGGTTGGGTATGGTATCATACTAAAAGCTTCAAACAGCTAGAAACTAGAAGGGTTCAGTCTTATTCAAGTGTAATTTAGAACAGCTGCAGAGCAGTTCCAAACCAGTTTGTCCTGCCATTTCCCAGCAAGGAAATTCCTGCATATGACTAATGGTGGTATACGTGGGAACAATCAATGCAGCATAGAAATAAAATCAATTCTTTTTCCAAGTACCTATCCGTCTGGCTATAATCTACTTTGCTCCAAGACAGAAATACAAGAAATACGTTCTTAAAGCAGGAAGACAGAGTGCTCTAAACAAAGTTTTTCTTTTGCAAATCCTACAATGGGGACCTCATGCTACATAAAATCTCCTGAAAAGCAGTGCTTCAGCATCTCAGAGGTATTTAAAATAATACTAATAATACTAATACTAATACTAATAATAATAATAATAATAATAATAATAATATAATTTTAAAAAGCTGAACCCAAAAGAGAAGAGATTAACAATCCCTAGTAGTTGAGGGAAAGTGACAAATTTTCATGTCAGGACTTCTATCAGACTTGCCTGTTGGGAGCAGGAGAGAGTATGCCTGTGCCTGACTGGTGCATGATGGTGGTGAAGGAGCAGAAAGCTGGAAGCCAGTAAGTACTGCATGAAAACAGCTACCCCTGATTTCTGAAATCCTCTGCTGCAGCCTGGGAAGCATTAGAAACCGCAGATGGGTTGCCCAGCATTGAAAACACATGAAGCACAATTTTTAATCTGCAAATCTAGAGTAGACTGATAATTACTGATGAACATGGCTTGTAATCCAGGGATCTGTGGTTATATAGAACTATCCATGATCATGGTAATTCAGAAAGATTATTCACATGTCATTTTTTCATTAAAAGTTTCAGTATTAAAATGCTTTATGGTTGCCACAGAATGTAAAATGCATATTTTTTTCTCCTAAATAATAGCTTCTTCATTAGCTTCTTAATCTTAGCTATATGATGCAGAGCACACCTATCTGTGCTAGAAAAACATGTCAGGGTTTTAATAGCCGGGGCCACAATCATCATTGAGGAGGCAACTGAAGCTTCCCTGTGCTGGTCACATCCTTCGATGATGTACCCTGCCACCTGCTAGGACTTCAACCCATCACAGGAGCACTCGGTGATGCTGCTCAAACTTACTGAAGGAAAAGGGAAGTAGCTGCTGGAAGCAGGAGGCATAGGAGGACACAGAAATGGAGACACGGGATGCCATGGGAGGACACATGCAGCAATATATGGGCAGGTATGTGGAAAAGGATTGTTGGGGACACTGCAGGAGACACTTTTGGAAGAAGGACCTCTGTCTCTAAGGGACTGTGGCCTCAGGCAACCCAGGCCAGGCCACGAACATCCCAAGGGACTATGACTGTGGGTGACCCACACTAGGACAGAAACACCTTGAGGGACTCCAACTCATAGAGGAAATCATACCAGAGCAGAGAAAACAAGCAAAACAAGGAGGTGCAGGGGAGTAAGAAGGAAGGAGCAGCAGGAAAAAGCCACCAGGCACTAACTCCAGCCTCCTACACCACCTGTCACATCACCAAAGGGCCTGATCATAACCTGTAGTGCAAACAAAGTGGAGATAAGGAAGCGGCGAGGAGAGGTGCCTGGGGAAAGGAGAAGAAAGGACTTTTCCCTAAGTGTTCATTTAATTTACTCTCCTTTTTAAAGTAACCATTTCTGTTAATTGGCAATAAATCATATTAAGTAGAATTCCAAGTTGCTATTTTGCCTGCAATGTTACTCTAGTGCAATAAAAAGTTTACTGTTTCTGTTATTTCGTTGTTTCAGAGGTAACACCACAAGCTAAAATAGTGTTTTCACCTTATACATAGAATCTTTTAATTGAGTTGACAGAAATACATGAAAAAACATAGCCAGTTATGGGAAATGTGTCCCAGTGACACTGAAATACGAACTGAGAGACAATGGACCTATTCTAATCGTTATTACCATTTTAATTTGAATTCAAGCAATTTAATTCGCACCTCTGTACCTGTGCTTTTTTCCTCTGCTCCTTGGGTTTCCCACTTAAGATTCTTGGGCAGTTTACCCATCTCACTAACTCTGCATGCTGTATTTCTCACATCAGACTTTGGGCTGCTAGATACCATTGTAATGTAAAAAAGTAAAACTAAAATAGCTAACAAAACTAATACCTAAGTAAGCTAACTAATAAAAAGAAGCCATAAGCATGTGAGATTATTCTCTTAGGTCATGACAAAGTCATGACTCTTTTAGCTGTCCCTTCCCATGGCAGGGAGGATTGGAATTAAATGATTTTTAAGGTCCCTTCCAACCCAAACCATCCTGTGATGCATTCTATAAAAGACAACAAATCTCTTGCTGTCATGATATGAGCTTTCAAGAAAAAAAAGCCCATGAATACTGATCACAGCTTGTCTGTTTCTCCATAACAGATTGAGATATATTAATTCCGGATTATCCTAAAACTTCCCAGTCAGTCAGGTGGAGTAAAAATGGTAATTCAAGAGATGAAAATGTATTTTCTTTAGAATTCTAGTTGCATAAATTGATCCCAGTTTCTTGTTTCTCACATACACACTGCAGCATGTAAATGTACTCAAACTTAAAAAACATTCAAAAAAAATTCCCTATGAAAGTAAACTAAGCTTTAAGCAAACAGTAGTGCCTCAGCCAAGATTCTGGTCCTGAAAACTCTTCAGCCTAATCCTAAAGCCAGCTAAACTCGGCAGGTTTTTAGAGTTGCAATATTTCATGTTGACAGGACAGTTCTCTTTTTCAACAAGGCCATTAGGTATAAGTGCAACTCACATTCTTTATTTCTTCTTGGATAGTCTTAGTTTTGGCTATTTTTTAAGGAGAAAAAAGAGACTTGAAAGTTTTCTTCTGTTTTTTTTATGATGTGCAGAAAAATCCGTTCATCACTGAAAGTGGCAACTTGCTAGTTCCAGTACAGTATCTGATAACTTTGGTTGTCAGATGAATTTGGCTTCCGGTGGAGTCTTTTCCATCTTAATCTTTGGTTCTGATAGAACTTTTTTGGTTTGAATGATATCTAAGTCAGTTTAACATTTAAATGGTGTTTTTATATTAAACCCATGATTTTTCAGAACTCTTACCTTTCATAAAATACACAAAAATGTGACTAGTTACAGAGTACCTTAAAGGCTCTACTTTGAGCTGCTGAGGAAAAATTTCAGATAATGGAATGCCAGACCCAAGTCAATAATGAAAAGCAAATGTATCCTTCTGAGTAAAACAGTTAGTCTATTTCTAAAGTTACTATAAAATATTAGTTTTAAAATTTAAGCACAGAATTTATGATTAACATCCTTCAAGCAAATAGCAAGGCAAAAATAAATTTTTGAAAATTATATAATTTAACCACTTTCTCAAGAATTGGGTAATATTGTATATATATGAAATCTGGGTGCTGGTGATTTCTCTATTCATTGTTTTCTAAATTAATTTCATGATGTAGAATGACATGAAAGAAAGTATTTTGAAAAGAGAGAAAAAAAATCTGGGAAAGATAGTTTATAAAAGACATCTCATATATACAGAAGTACTTATGTGAAAATGCGTGTGGAGGCATTCAGTCCACTGAAATTTTTTCCATATTGCCTATTATCTGTCTTCAGTATCAAAGACTTGGAAATACCCTCTTCCTTCAGAGTAATTATTGCTTCACTGGGAGGCTTTTCCTACTGGTGCAGTAGTCAGCAATTTATAAATACAGTCTCTGCTTGCTCTTCTGGAACACTTAGCCCTTGTGTTGCTGTCATTCACTTTGAGCTGCAAAAGCAAAGTAATTCAGAAGGGACCAAATAGATAATGTGCAGCTTACCTGGTCATCCAGTGTGCACAAGAAATCAAGTATGTTTTATTCAGACAGCATGTAATACAAAGCCATCAAACAATTTCAACTTAAATTCTAAATCTTTTAGAAAAAAAAGAGGTATGACTGAGCAGCAGTCTTGTAAAACCCCATTTTCAGAAGCTTAGTGCTATCAGATGAAAAATACCATTTGGATGAAATTTCCAATGCTTATTGTCAGTCCAGAGATTTGGAGTGTGTGCTTCAGAGAATATTTAGTAAAAGTCTACTCATTTATCCTAAGACAAAATGGTTTTCAGCTGCTTTTCATCTCCTGCCTTCCATATTCCTCTCCCCAGTGAAATGAAGTAGTCATCTGCCAAAAAAAAAAAAAAAAGCCAAATACATCTTGATAGATGAACTAGAAATAAGAGGAGAAACTCAAACAACACGAGGTAGTTGGAAGAAGGAGTGAATTGCTTATCCAAATTGGGGAGAGATGGTGAAAGAAATTATTTTGGTGTTTTAAAGAGAAATGGTTGAAAAACAAAGGAATATGTCTCTGAAATTTAATCCATATGCACAGTACTATTTTCCCTGAAAATTGTTGTAGTAACATATGCATTCCTGACAATTCTTATGAAAGATATGTGGTACGTGTGTCGCACTTTTAAATGTAAGCTTATGAAGTTATACAAAAGAATTCTCAGTTTGCTTCTTGTCGCTGCTATTGTTGGTTTCTGTACCAGCTGAAACAGTAGCAGATCAAAATAAAACTAAAAAACCAGTTCTTTCTAATACAGGTTCACGATTCTTAGAATCTGAATCATACCACTGCAATTCTTGGTGGCTGAAGGTACCACATAGTATTTGTCCTTAATATTAACAAAAAATATTACTTTTTTTATGCTAACTCCACTTGGCCCATCTTTTGCACTATGAGAAGCAAAAGCAACACAAATGTCTTCTGCTCAAAGGAAGATAGGTATGAGATTACTGAATACTACTATGATCATTCCAGTCTGCAGCGGGGAGCTGTGACCTTAGAATGACATTATTAAGTTGGCCATTATCTAGATGGTTTGTGTCCCTGCACCAATGAAGAGGAGGTACCAGAGAAGGTAATAATAGGACACAAGCCATTGCAAAGTCAGTTAGCTCATTTAGGTGGGTTCAGCTCTCTCAACAGTCAGAGAGAGATAGAGAGATGATGGGAGAATCCCTGCAAAGTAACTCATCTGTTCATAACAACAATATATAAAATAAGACTTTCAAAGAAATATCATGTAGATAGCCAGCTTCAACTAGATCTATAATTTTCATCCAGTAAGGTGACAAGCCACTGTATCTGTAAAAGCTTTCAATATAATTTATCTAGGATATGCTGAAGTCTGCAAACCATCACATCGTTTGTTATTTGAGATAGTTAAAGCTTCTTCAGGTGCACACCCATGTACATCTTGCAGTCAGACACATAAATGGCAGCATCATTCTGTCTGATACAGACCCAGGTGAAATCAATTTCAACAGTTCTGTGAAAGTGACCATTCCAGTAACCTGGTAGGATTGATGATGTATTTAAAGGGAAAAGAGTTCTTCAGAAATGAGAACCTGCTGTTTGTGAGATACTTTCAGAAACGGTTACCCTAAATAAACAAAATCTGAAGTGATTTGAGTAGGCTGAGAATTTGGCTATTTATACAAGCCCAAACACTTGAGCTTGTAGATTCTTGGAAGTATTGAAAATAGACTTCTGATCTGTTAGGAAGATATAATTAATGGTTAAAATATCATTTACATCAGAAACCTGGAGGTGGCCACTAAGTTTTTGCTTGTCCTAGGAAGTATCAATAATCAGGTTTAGATTTACAAGGGGCACAACCATGCCAGGGCAAAACAGTTGAAAATAGTGATAATAATAAAAAAAAATTAATGAATTCTAAACAGCATGCAAATGTC
>JBCJKH010008402.1:9084-30062 GCA_039877255.1 Loriculus beryllinus | reverse complement strand
CTACTACCGCAGTGGGACAAAGGGACAGGTCTCCAAACTTTCTCCTCCCTTTACTCCATCCAAAACAAGGGACAGTCATCAACTGGCTCTGAGAAAAACTCTAATTTGCTCTGGAAAGACTCCAGACATTCAAGAAAGAGCTTTCCCAAGCCGAGCCTGGAGGTGTGAGTTAGGCTTACTCCAAGTAAAAATAGTCATTAAGGAAAGGATTTCTCTCATTTGAACTGACATGTCAAAGTCAGATGCCTAATTTTAAGTTAGTCACCCCACACTATGCTTCCTTCTAGCCACAGGTATTCAGAGGCCACTCATCTGGTCATAGATGCCAATCTTAGGATGAGATGAGCCTCCTGCTGGAGGCGCCTACTACTTTCCATATTGACTATAGGGAGACAGTGGGGTGAATAGCTCAGAATTAGATGTCTTATTTTGAGACGTCCTGAACTAGGTCAGAAAAATCACCTCTGGCCCTTGCGGGCAGGGCTGCAATACTTGGGCCAATGCTCAAGGGACATGAGCACAACCAAAGTGGATGGTGGCAACAGGAGACTGGATGAATGGAAGGACAAGATTCTTCTGTGCTCTGAATGAGGTGACCTGAATGACCTCTGGTGATGGATCCAGACCATATAATCAAATATATACAATATATAATCAAATGGGGTGCACTAGTTTAGGGATCTATCCAGTGAATGCAATCTCAAGATGATAGAGCACCAAGAGCAGACAATGCACAGGAGAAGCTGCTAGGGTTAATCTAAGTGCAGGGTTATGAACTTTTTTTCTTTTCACCTCTTCTTACCAGCTTTTCACCTGTGTTTTCTGCTTTGGGTTTTATCTGTTTGCAATTTAACAAATAGGGTGTTAAAGGTATTTTAAGGAAAATGGGTAAACATTATGGTGGAATAGCATAAACGATATTCAGGGTCTGGATTAAGGCATGTCTTCTCTTTAGTATATTGTGTTTTGTATAAAAAAATAAATATATTTTAACCTCGTAGTCAGCACCTTGGTGACTAGCAATGACTGGCATATGAAAAACAGTGCTTTCCAGTGAGCACTGGCAGCCTGGAAAGCACTCCAGCATGTGGGAAGAGAGTAAGAAACAATCCTTAACACCCACAGTCTCCAAAAGGCTTGGCCACAGCCATGGAGCAAGTGGCTGTATCATGAGCCAAAGCAAAGTGGGGCTCATGGGGTTACATTAATCTATTCTTTCCCAATCAATTGCTTCAGTGAGATTATTGCAAACATGATGGATTGGATCACTTAATCCAGTTAGACGGCAGCTCAAGTGGATGAGTAAATAAGGTGAGCATGGAGTCTGCTGGCCTCTACTGACCCAGAGCAGCAAATAGTCGAGGTGGCAGTTTTCAGTGCTTATCTTGACCTGTGTCTTGGCATTGACACTGCTAACAAAATAAATGCAAGTGACACAGGAGGTGTATGATTTCAGGCGAAGTATCTATCGTCAGAAGTCCAGAGGATAGAAAAGCCAGTGGTAGCTCTTTCTTCCTTACCTCATGCACTTTAAAGAACAAGTGAAATATTTCTCATTCACCAAATCAGCATCAACAAAGAGAAAGAGGGATAAAGCCTGACAACCCATTTAGCTACTCCTGTGTAAGACAGAGGACAGTGCTTTGAATACAGGGCTGGAAATGGTGATTGCACAACTGGCGTTTGAAAGGTAATGCAGCACAGCTGAGCTACATTTAATGAAGGTGTTCTGACACCACTAGATCTCCACAGCAGTCAGTCCCTTGTGAGCAAAATGCAGTCACTCCTGCCTTATGTTATTTGGTATTAATCAGCACAGTCACTTAAATTTAACACCTGAATTAGAAAGATTCTGATCATTAATGACTGCATGTGATGCCGCACTCAGCATGAACCATCAGATAAGCATTTCCATTTTGTGTATGCAAATCCTGCAGCTGGAAAAGGCAGCAATGGGGTCGGTTTCTTCTTAAGAACTGAAATAATTCCACTCCTTACGCTTGGTAACACCAACGAAAAGTGTGCTACATTTTGTCCTCCTTTATAACAGAATAAAGAAAGATGTTCACAGTGAAATTAAAGCTCGAGTATGTTAATATAACATATGTGACTCATTATGGTCTGATCAATGATTAGATGTGGTGTTCAACTGCCCTATAACAAAGTTTTATTACATTGAAGAATTAGTGCCTAGGCTAGCAAAAAGGGGAGGTTTGAGATCTAGAATCCTGTATATTTATACTGAGTAAGAGGACATCAAAGGACTTTTTAAGTAGATTTTGGGTGAGGATTTTGTTTTGGGAGGGTGAGAGCAAATCTTCCTTCAAAGGACCAAAAATGCAGGGAAAGAATATGCATTTCGCTGACACCAAGCATTTAACTGCCGCAGTCAGAAAGTATAACCAGAGCCAAATAAAAAGGAGAAACAGGAGAAATGAGTAGCAGGAATCCATTCTCCTTGAATAATCACCACATACATGGGCATGTAACTGTATAAATACACAGGCAAATATATTTAGCTTACAGATGTTTTCAAAACTTTAAAAATAAATAAGAGGGTTTTATAGTCTGGCAAACCCTGCATTTTGAGATAATTAAGGCTGATTGCTTTCAGAGCAGCCTGTTAATAGGCTTTCCTTATTTATCAGGGGTCATTTAACACTCGCAGTGTACAAAACATTCTCCCAAATCATCAAGCCACTTTCCATGAACAAGCCTGCTTAAATAAATGACATGATGGGTCTATATTGGACGTCTCTGTGGCTCACAATGCTTGATGCAACCGCTCAATTTATACAGCAGTTTCCACTCTGAGCACAAGGAGAAACTCCTCATTAGGGGTACCTTGAGCTGCCTTGCCCTTAAAGCTGCCCATGTGGGGATTTCTTATCTCTGTGGACTTCAAAGTTTGCTCAAGGCTGTTGACTTACCTCTTTATGGTAGGGGCTATGACTGTGGTGTCCTTGGGTAATACGGGCAAAAACCTCAGAGTTACGTCCAGTAGCACGAAATGAAAACTGGGCTCTTCCTATGTAAGGGTTGCCTCCAAGTCAGCCAGAGGAGCAATGCCACCCCTTCAGGGTCAAAAGGGGGAGCCAGCAACCCACTGGGTCGATGCTAAGCACACCTAAGAACCATGGACATCAGAGGCCATCCTTGGAAGATTTGTAAGAGGGAATTCCTGGCCACTGGTGTAGCAGAGAGGCTGATCTGAACATGCGGAGTTGCAAAATGTTCTGGTCTTCAGGGTGGTGAGAGGCAGATCTGTGCTCAGATCCATGGGAGCCACACGACTAAAAGGGGCTGCTCTCAAGAGCTGCCATTCCCAAGAGCAGCCAGCCTGCAGGAAATAGGAAGCAGCTGTTTTATGCAATTATTTCTTCATAATACAAGTATTGTAGGAGAGGGCATGAAGATGTGTGTTTCCACTAAGAACCTCTCCTGTGAATAGGTAATCAGCAGTAATTAAGTAACTCCAGACTGTTTCTTGCGGGGGAAATCCAAATCATACAATGACAGGAATATAAGCGCAACAATTTGCTTTGTCTCCCGCAACCGCAGCTTTTCTCTAATGACCTGGCAAAGTCATGTAGGCAATTCAATGGGTTTTGTCTGAAAACCACACAAAATTCTGCCTATTTTCTGAAATCAACTCTTGTCTTAAGTGTCTTAATTTATCAGCTCTGCTCTGCTCTATAGTTGAATTGCATTTGCCAAGTGGAGAGCAAAAGTGTTAGAGGAACACTAGAAAAAACACAGATAACACTTGACGCTAAGGGAGGGTGGTGGAAGACTAAGAGATACACAAGAATAAGACTAAACCAAAATCATTTCATCCTATTTGAGAACTGAGAGTTTCCATCATTGTACTGCAAATCCTACAGCATTTCATATTTCTTTTTCTGAAAGCCCCAGAGAATACAAGGCTCACTTTTACAGACGTAATGTCTTGTTACAAGGAAGACAATGAAAATAACTGCATGAATCTAAACTCCAAACAAATAGAAGGTGGCAAATAAACAGACCTAACCCTTTCCAACCTTATTTCATACCCACTCTCCTATTCCCTTAGGACTCTGATATGGAATTTGGCAGCTTGAAATACATGATAGCAGAATTAAAATGGTAGCTTCAACCTCTGTAGAAAGATGAGATTTATGGCAAATTTAACTTTTCCAGTGATTTTGCGTATACATTTAGGAAAGTTTGAGAATGTTTATTTAGTTTGGTTAAAATGCCAGAGCCTGAAAGCCCAACCAACTGGTGAAAGATACTCAGCTTTAAAGTATGCAAAACCAATCCAAAAGAAACATAATCATGTTTTATTTAAAAACACACATACACACTCTCTGATGAATAATATACGCTGCGTGAAAATTGCTTACTCTCACTACAACAAAGACTGAACTCATGGATTTAGTGACACAGTTGCCAATCCCTCATTCTCATAGAAGACTATATGCTCTTGAGTCTCAGCTCGGGAGCTTACAGACATGTTTTTTAGCATTTTTGAGCATGTGCATGTCCTGCCATTTCCCTAACAGCCCCAGAATGGCTGTATTTCTCTCTCTTAAAGGACAGGTAACAATTAAAGTGTCATTAAGTTTCAGAGTTAAAATCCCCCTGAGTTAAAGGGGTCAGAATGCCTCTTCCATGATTCTGTCTCTCTAGATGCAGGAACGTGAAAGATCAAATCTCATCTAGAAGGTTTTCTTCATGAGCAAATAGACAACATCTTTTAAAAAAAGATAATTCTGAGAGGACTGATGGGGTCACTAAAGAAATACTGACACAGTGCATTAGCAAGGGCCAGTCTGATGTGACCTCTGCCTGTACCACTGAATGTGGTGGGATTGCTTTTAATATCGACTGTTCTTCAGGGAGCAGGAGGTCATGAGCTACATTTTTCATGCAGCATGTGAGTGGTTTGCAGATGACTGATGCCTGCTGGTGGTTGGGGCTGCATGGATCACTTGTGGTGAGAGGCACCACGTGTGATTAAAAATAACTCTCAGCTAACTCAGGATTGCTATGGGGCAAAAGGTTATTAAATCTGGCTGAGTTCATATTGAGATGGTCTAGGAACATTCACACGAGCTGTTAAGGCAACTGAGGTTTGGTTGTTGGTCCAACAGCAGCAGGGACATCATAAAATTGCTCAGATTGCATCTGTGAGAGTACATCCACCTTCAAATTAGCAAAACAGTAGTGCCATAATCAGTCTCCTTTTATTTTGAAAAGTCACTGCTAAATTCTGAATATCCATTTCATATGACTATTAGTTTGTCCCATTGCTGTATCTTGTAGGGCTTACCTTGCCATACCTATCTCTTAAACAAACTTTAATGTCCATAACTTTAAGATCCATATCCTATAAAATACTGGCAAAGGTCCTTTCATGTCTGCAGTCTGATTGGTTGAAGTAACATATTTGCAAGCTAGATTACAACAAACCTATCTTCTCCAGCCTGTAAATTTGACTCAGGAAAGCAAAAAGCCTATGAAATCTCTTGAAATCATATCTCTTGCAGGACCATAATGGCTATCAAAAAATGTATGGTGGTGCTAAGACCTATACCAACATCTGAAGTAGATACAGAAAGGATGCTCCTCCATACCCAGGTCAGCTGAAGGTTCACAGCAGCCTGAAAGTGCTACCAATGAATCAAGTCGTCCTCGGTGACCTGGGTCTTTATCAGTCCAGATGAACCTTATCCTGGTTTATACCTGCTAGCATACTACATGGCCAATGTCACAACTAGAGAAGAGGATGGAGCTCATGAGCTTTTCTCAATAAGGATGACTGACAAACATCATTTCTCCTCTCTTTGGTTTGACTCCCTGTCCATTTCTAGCCCATTCTGATCTTTTTCTAAGTACCTGAGTACTTTAATTCTCACTGAGATGTGTGGGACAATCCTTGCTGATTAGTGACGCCCTGCTATAGCAGCTCTCAACTGTGAAGCCATGAACCACCCAACTCATGACAGACGCCAATGAGGAAAACAGCAGCCTCTCTAAGCATTGTGAGGACCAGCAGCACAGGTATTGCCAAATGAAGGAGGAGAACCCTTGAAGCTCTGCCAGAGAGCACAAGCATGAAGCCAGCCCTCTCTGCCCAGACCAGCCATTGCACCTTGCCAACAAGGAGTGTGTGTAAAGTCATGTTTTGTTTTACACAGGGAATGCTCTTCTAGAGTGAATCTTCTAGTTGTCTCCCCTTACTGCTGTGTGGTTGAGCTCACAGAGTGGTCTTGGAGCAAATTATCTGGATTTCTTCCAGGTGAACCTCAACTGCAAGATGATGCAGAAGCCTTGCAGGAACACACTTAATGTGCTCCAAACACTGGTGGACCAGATGGTTCATGGGATGTGGCTAGCGGTAGTCTGGAGTAAATGCCTTGAAATGATTCTAGTGTTTCAAAGGGGTCCCCAGCACCAACCATTATAGACCTGCTGGTGGTGAGTCACACTACTTGCTAAGGTAATACGGCCAAGGGCTTCAAACACTGCCACTGTGCCATAAGACACGTTTGTATGATAGAGTGATATTATGGTCTGATTACAAGACAATTTTCCCCAAGTACAGAGAAAAGTATCCCATCTCTTCCAACTCAAACCACAAATACAGTAATATAAGACAACAAATCTGTACTAGTTCAGTCTCATTGGCATGTGAGAGATGCTCATGAACTTATCATGGCAAAGACTCCAGATTCATATGCTGACAAATGATAAACCACTTGTCACTGCATCTTCTCTGCTCTTTTTTTACCCCACTTATCATAGAAGCAGTGCACACTTGCCTCTTTTTTTGCTTTATACATGTTTGAAGTTGTCAAGGACTTTCCAAAGGTTTCAGAGGTCATATTAAATAATCAGGTCTGGATGTCAACAGATTGAAGTGCTCTTGACTGATGAATATGATAGAAAATGCTGGTTTCAGTAACTGAAGAACTAGGGGAAAGATGGGCTGGTGAATAAGGGCTTGGGCTAAAATATGTGATAGATGAAAGTTTGTTAAGGAGCAGAGAGCCCTGCTGTTCTGACACAGATGAGATAGCTTTATACATGCATAATGGAATAGAGTAGCATAAACGAAGCAGGGGGGTTGGAACTAGATGATCTTCAGATCCTTTCCAACTTTTAACTATTCTGTGATTCTATGACTATATACAACATGTGTCAGGCATTTTGTTTGTTGAAATGTACAGCAGTATGGAATTGCCTGTATATTGAACTCATTGTTTGCGCCCTTCAGCTTTGTGCCTGACCCTTTTTTTAAAAGCCAAGGTCTGGGAGACATGAGATTAAAGTTCCCAACATTTGTTCTTGAGGAATAAGCCTTCAAATGGGAAATTCCTAACTGCAGGTGACAAAAATAAAATAAAAACAAAAACACAACAAACCACAACCTTTCTGCTAATGTACCTTTTTAATCGATACCATTAGGGAAGGAAAATGACTCATTATTTAGAGTGTATGGATCTGGCACTTCATTATAGTGCAGAATTTAAATGAGCCCTTCTCATACGTTCATCTGTCTGCAAGGGGAAGTACAGTTAATGTACAAGCGGTGTTAGACTCTGTATGACACTCAGTAGGAGCACAACTTGAACGCAATCGAGACCTGCAGAAAAAATAAGAAAGGGGGAGTTCAGGAGGAAAAATTCAATTTCACTCTGCCCGTGGCTCAGCTCTGACCCAAGGTGTCAAACAGGCTGTGTAACACAACCCACAACAATTCCACAGACTGTCTATAGCCAGAAGGGGCCCATAGTGCAGACTGAAAAATTAATTCCATCCACCCCTAAGAAAGAGGCAAATGTCACTGAGTTAGGAATAACAGAGAAGGGGTCATTGCTGTGGTCTCTCTGTACACGGTCTAACCCAAGCACATTAAGATAAGAATCACTGACAGAGATGCACCAAGACCTTTCCTTTTCCTTGAGTAAGAATTCGTTTTATAAACAGATGCACAACTCCCTGTATACACTGTTTAATTTAGATCCTGTTTTCTTATCATAAACCACTGCTTTCTTGTGGCTTTTAACGATGTCTTATGTAAACTGCTTGGACGCCCTATCCCAGCCTGAGCAGCTGCAGCAGGTTGGTTGACTTCCTGCACCCAAGAACTGGGAAACAGGAGATGCACTTGTGTGGGAAGAGCATAACCCATGTGGGATTTCAGAGCAACTTTGAGCAGCGCATCACCAGCAGTCCCAACCCAGCTCTGGAAATGTGCATTTCCAGGAGTGTGAAGTCAATGTCCAAACCAAAGCCCCATCCAGGGACCCCAAAGAGCAAAGTGCCCGGAGCAAAATCAGATATTAAATTCAGGACAAGGAGGCTGAGTCAACTCCACCACCAGCCTACCACAGGGACCCAATTGCAGCAGCCTGCATCTCCTTCTGGAGGCACCTACCTCTCCCTGCTGATCACACAGAGATTTTCTGCCCTCCCTCACACGGCTAGGTTGTTAGGCTCTTAAATTATAGATACAAATTGGGAGCTGAAATTAGGCAGGCTTAATCCCACACCTGGTACTTATATATTGTGAAAGAGTCTTTCATTACACTATCACCTTTGTTTTTTTCCTCCCTGGAGAATTTATTTAGGATGCAGGATGGTCAATCACTGAGGATGAACTGTGGGTAACTGAAGAGGGTGGTGTATATGACCAACTGAGCCTGGGAAGTGGGCAAAGAGTGTGGCAGAAAGGTATGGGAAATAAGTGGTTTAGGGTTACTGCAAGTGCAGGCAGGCTTATAGAGAGCTAAACAAGGGCCCCTATCTTACGCAAGGTAAAAATCTGAATTGTGTTTGTTTCCATCCCATACCAGGATGATGAGATGAATTCCTAAAAAGTGCCTGATCATTCAAACACTCCTTCCTTTTCCACAATGCATCAATCACTATTTCAGTATAAACTTGGATTTTAACTTCACCAGAAATGAAGAAACTTTCCCAAGCAAAAACATCAGTTCACAATGAAAAAGAAACTGTTCATCTGAAAATGTCACAAGTGGCCATTTCAATCATTCATGTATTTTTTCCCTGCTATGTAAAAATGCATTGACATTGCCTTTTTTCTACAGAAAAAGTCCATTTTAGTTAACCATCATTTTCCTGACCATGACACACTTTGAAACCTCTGTTAAGTGTTCCTTATTAGATCTTGCTGAACACCCTGGGGGAGACCAGAGCTCTGCCCCTTACTCTGCCACTGGCTTCCTGCATGGCACTGGGCATCTCACTTATTTAATCTGCAGCTCTCCCACATCTTGTGCTTTCCTCTTTCTCCAGGCTGAAATCAAGAGGAAATCCAATCTGGAATTCAATCTGGAATGACACTGAGTACTGAAGTCAGCTTTAGTAGTGCTTCAAGTTTATACTGCGTTGTATAATGCATTGAAAAATCAAGTTCTAGGTGTTTCCAATAATGTAGCTAAATTGAGTGGACATTTTTGACCTTAAACTCTCTTGTACTACAGCTGCTTATCTGTAAAATGGTGGTAATAGCATCTTCCCTCCTCAGAGAGGTGTTTATAAAGCTGACATTTGTGAAGTTTTCCAATAATAAATAGAAGGGGTACATTAAAAGCACCCATGAGGCAATTTATAATCCTGCCTTCAAAGAAGCATTTCAATAGCGCTCAGTAATAGTGTGCTTCATTTTATACCTTTTTCTGTTGCAAGTCATATCTGACTTTTCAGTGTCAGTCAAACAAGAAAGTAGAAAAGTTTTTCTAAGTGATATTTTTCTACATTCCAATGAGATCCAAGCTACCAAGGAAATGACTTGGTCCTAATTATGCTTTGTGCATATAAATCCTCTGTGAAATAATTTGGAACTCTTGTGTGTTTGGGATCTTTATCAATGAGGCAGAATAATTATCAACAAGCCTCCATTAAGCCTCACTTTAAAAAGAATTCATTATTAAATGTGAACACAATTCTGCACTTCAAAGTCAGAATGACTCCCCAGTGGACTGTGCAAATACCAAGGCCTGTATGAATCAGTGTGCATATCTCAAAATAAAAATTAAATTATAATTATTTTGTGTTCAAAATAGGAAATTCCCTCCTTTACCTTTTTATCAGGACAAGAGATTACTGTGACCTAGAAACAAAGTTAAGCTTGGTCAAACACAACACAGCAGTCAACCAGCCAGTTGAAATGTAATGTCAATAAGCATAAACCAAGCATTGATACAATTCTCAATAATGCAGATCATCAATAAACATGGAATATTTTATCTTCCCAGGCAACAAACCGTGTATAGATCAAGTGATAAAAGACATCAGTTTCTCTCTTCTATCTGGTCCAATGAACAGTGATAATAGATTTTGCAAGAAAGGGTGAGAAAGATCTATTGCTGAACATCAGCAATGAAATGTTAAATTAAAAGTTCCTATAAACAGGTCCAGAAGACAAATAACAACCTCACACACAGCTCAACAGAAACCTCACCACCCTTTTCAGAGAAGGTAAATAACCTTCCTCTGATTTTATGGTTGATGAAACAAACACTGATGGATGAAGACTCCTGCCCCAGTGTGGTCAGAAAGCTCCTTCAGTGCTTCGTGTCCCCATGTGCTGACCATAACCCACCTTCTGTGGTGACCCACAGTGCTCCCCATATTTACCATCTGCAATACAAGGGCACATCAGTGCTAGGAGGTACTGCAAGAGCTGCTCCCATAGGCTACGGGTACACGCAGAATCCCCGATTCCCTCCTAACTTTTTAGAACTCATCACCCATTTCACAGGGAAGCAACAGAGACCCCCAAAGGCAGCGCAACCAAGGAGGCACTTGCAACTCAAGGCCAAATCTTGCTCCTGCCTTTGAGATGGGACAGTCTCTGTTGTCTTCCTGTGTGTCCCACCTGATACTATCTGTCCCCCCAAGCAGGCTGTCCCCATGCCTGTGATGCCCATGCACAGCAAGGGATGCCGGGCTCTGCACAGGACTTTGCAGATTGGAGCTTTGCCATCCTGAGAAGACAATGCTGCAGGAGAAGGACACACATGGCTTGTGCACTAACAGTAAAGGGACCTGGATGTGCTCCTGGCTCAAACAGCTGGGCAACCCTCTGGGAAAGCCTGTGCCGCAGCTCCCTCTGCGGGCCCTTCCTCCGGATGGTTAAAAGCATCCTTCCTTCACACCCTCCACTGTCCAAACACACAGGCTGAGGGGTGGAGGGGGTGCTGCCAACCCTGCCCGTGACACATGGTGAGAGGACACAGAGGTTCATAGCAGATATATACTTGCAGATCCTTGTGATATCCCTGGTATAACAAGTGAGGTAGTAGGACAATAACATCTGCTCCTGTGAATATTAAGGATTTATCACTTGGCAAGGAAGAAGCAGCCCACTTTCAGGATGAAGCCCACATTTATAGATAGCAGAAAATTTTGACATAGAAAATTTTTAACCTTTCCACTGGACTTATCCCCCAAATCAGTGTTGTCTTTCTCCTTGCTAGGGCAGCTTCATCCCTCCTGATCAGCCTGGGAAAGTGCTGTGTTTCAGCATGGGAAGACTTGGGACAAATCCAGCTCTCCTTCCAAACACAAGCTACGTTGCACATGTAGAAATCAGTATTTCACAGCACACCTGTGGGCTCCCCAGCAAACCTAAGTAATTGCATTACCTTACTATGCCCTTCTCCGTGCCTCAGCCACCTCCTGCTCTCATTTGCAAAGGTGAGATTCAGCTAAGCTCCTGTTTGGCAGAGGATGGATGTCTGCTCTGGCTCCCAGCTGGGCAGGGTCTCCCAAAACACACCTTGGGGTGCTTTCAGAGACAGCACACATGGCTGCAAGCAGAGTTTCTCACGAGAACTGTTTTGGTGTTAGAAGGGAGATTATAGCAGTAGATCTTTCCTTTTTTTATGAGATTATTGCTTGGCTCTGACAATAAAAATACTCCTGATTGCCCACAGAGGAGTTGTTCTCACACAAAACGTCACTCTTGTGCTTCCTACAGAAGAGAACATGAATAACTATCGTAAAGGTGAAAAATGAAAGCAGGTATAAATGGGTATTTGGAATCAAATACAGGTGCACATTAACACGTCCTTATAGATAAACTCCACCTCTTATTCCCCAGTCATACCTTTGTGTTCACATAAGGGATGTGAGAAGGACAGGATACATTGCCACGCTAAAGCCACCGGATCCAGGATGCCATTTCTCAACTGCAACAGGAAAACCTCTTTATTCAAGCAGTATTTTGTGTGCATTGAAGGAATCCAGGCTAGCTCCATTCTCCTCTTTAGATCCCACTATTCCCCACCAGTGTAGAGGTAAACTTCCTGTGCAGGAAGCCTTCACAGCCCTGTCACTGGCTGTCACCCCACTCCTATGACACACAACAGCTCCCCAGCCAGCTCAACAGGCAAAAGGGATTCCATATGCCCCTAAACCAGTCTCTTGCCCCAGGCATCCTCACCCGATTCAATGATGCTGGGTCTCTCGAGGTCAAGGATGCTGATTCAGTCTTTCCTGGCTGCTGTGTCCTGCTGTGACACCCATTGACCTGACACAGGGCTTCCTTCAAAGTCCACATATGATCGTGCAACCACTGCGCAGTTAAGCTTTAAAGGCTTTAAGTCTAGAGGCATTTTAACACCCCCATTGCAAAGGCCTCGCTGCAATAGCAGCAGCAAACCTTACATTTCAAGCACATAATTTCATTACTGAACCTAGGTCAAGGGTCTCCTTTTCTGTGGTCTCTGCCTTGCAAGTATTGATTTGAGATCTACCTTCCTATCTTTGAGTAAATGTAATTGAGATCTGAAACAACCAGGTCTAGCCTATTTAGAAGCATTAATGTTCTGTGAGGATGGAAGCTCCATTACTTTAACATCCCACAGCTGAAATTCCCTTGTAGCTGTTTATTGACCTATAAAGATGTGACATAAATGCATCCTTGACATGAAGAAAATGGTGAGGCAGGTATGACATTTCTCCCCGAGGCAGCTACTGCATCTTCAATTATCTTATCTGCAGGAAAAGTGGCTACAGAAACCTAATCACTGCTTAATTTACTTATAGCCAGTCAAAACCAGAGCACTCAGAAACTGTTCTCGGCTCTCTGTCCGTGTACACCGGGAAGTGATTATCAGGTGTACTAACAATCATTGCACAACTAAAAGGGGAATAATTGGGTTGCACAGTCATTTCTGACAAGTTGGCAAAATTTTCTAATCAAGATGCTGCTACAAAATAGGACATTCAGGGGAAAAAAACCCACCTCACCATCATCAGAAACCCACTGTCCCTGTAACTCCAAAAATGTTTCATTTGGTCCTGAATTAACCTGCAGTTTAACACACTGTATGAACCCAGACATGAATGCACAGATTATATTGATTAGCCAAATCAGAAAGGGTAATAGGAAGAGGGGAATAAACATTCAGGCAGTAGTTAAAGTAAAGAGCCATAGGAGAAAGTAGAGACACAGAGGCACACTCCCTCCCCCTTACATATCCCTCTTCTAATTACATTTAGCTAATCCGTTCAATTAACATTGATGAATTTTATGATGAAAAGCGTAATGAATCCATTAAATACAAAACAAGTATTGGCATAAATCCTTTTCACCCCAGGAAGTGAATTATATCAGAAGAGCTACAGTAATTTACTAATAAAATGATCTAATGATGAAAAGAAGCCATTCATTTTGTGGCCAGTTACGATCCAGGCTGGCAGAGGCTGGATCCTCCAGATCAGATGCTGATGCTGAGGGACTCACTTCTCACCCAAACTGCAGCAACTGGCAGCAGAATTGGGCTAACACAATACCTCACTCACTGCTACCTAATAATAATGTTACTCCGACACTGCCAGTATTTTTCATCCTCCTGCTCCTGTTAGACTCTTCTATAAAAAGCCAATTTGTTAAGCAGTTAGGCACTGCTTTATAATTCAGAGACTCTCCCAAAACTTTAAATGAGAAACCACCAAAGGAGGGAAGTATGGGCTGAGATAACTATTTATAAGCCAGCTAATATCCTGCTACAACAGTCTCCTCTCCTGACGTGTGCGTTACATTTCTATCTTGTGTGGTACTAAATTTATATGTCATGCATTCCCTTAACAAGACTATTCATACAACTATGATAAATAGGGCCATAATCTGCAGTGATTTCAATCCTTCTGTATGCCAGCAGAAGTCTCTTAGCAACGGTTGTCAGGGGCAACACCAGCATCCAGCATCTTTTGTCAGATTCAGCAGCAACCGAGCTTCCACCAGCTTTCGATGGAGGCTCCAGCTATACCTCAGAGAAAAGGGAGTCTCCCTTCCCCTCCCACACATCCATGCTACGAAGAGAGACTTGTGCACAGTGCGTAAGGCTCAACAATTACTAAAAATTATCAGTTTAGCACAATCCAAGCGGCCATTCTGGACGTGACATGTATCCCATGTCCTGTGGCACTAGAGGGCTATTAGCTTGTTTTGCATGATCACAACAGCCTTGTCCTCTCTCCAGACTGATTAAAATTCATTACATTGTCTTTAAACTGGGCTAGGGAACCTCTGTAATGTGGTACAAAGAAATCCCTTTGCTAGTTCCCTGCTGGGATATGTCACCGATGCACTACCAGAGCTGTGGCGTGACGTGTGCGTCTGTAAAGTGCAGCCACGATCTTAATGCTCCTTTAATTTTTTATTCCGACTGTAGCCTAATACCATTCTCTAATTGTGGAGCATCCCCCACAAGAGGAGTTGCTACAATTCATATGGTTTTACAGGATGCCATTTTTTATTCAGTGGGAACACAGCCAGCCTTTCTGAAGCAGGACTCTCCAGATCACGCCACAAAACCAAATTGTTGTCTGGATTAAAGGAGAAGAAAATAAAATCTGGTAAAACCCAACCAAAAAAAGTGATGGGGATCCTATGCCAATCAAACTGGTGTGTATTGAGCAACACCAGCTTTAATGATGACATCTGTGGTATGGGCTGAGAAGGGTATTGGGCTGCCTCTTCCCTGGGGATTATATGAATATTTCATCTCAAATCAATTACTGACTTGCTATTCCCACTGCTGTCCTTAAGGCTGTCAGCCGACTCACTCTAAAACCCTTGCTCCAAGGCTGTTGACATCTCAGTATTAAAATGAACCCAAAAGCCACACACACAAACCCTACTCTGACCTGAAATTTCGTATCAGAAGAGTTTATCCCGAAATCACAGCACACTGTTGGGATGAATGGCAACATTTTATTCTTTTAAAGAACTCCCAGTAATTTTCAAATACCTTTTTCTTCATTTGCATTTAAATTACTTCATTAGGCAGCATGCTATTTTCCTTATGTTGTATATGTCTTCTAGGAACAATTTCTTTCCTCTCTCTTTTAAACTTGCAAATTTTGCAAGTTTAACCCAAGCCCAATGTTGGAGCAATATTTAGATTCAAACCAAAAAGAGCAAGACACGTCAAAGTTGTGGGTGACACTCTTCATTGTAAGCAGTTGCACAGCTGTCAGATCAGTGTAGGAGATGAAATACTATTTGCCATAATACTTTGGCATTGCTGGTTGATTTATGGATCTTATGTCAGACTTAGATTTTAATTTCCTTGTTTATCCTAGAGTTGAATCATGAGTGTCTTGTTGCTTCCTCCCACGAGAGCTAGTCAGGTATTTCAAGCTTCTAATTGCTGGACAAGGAATCCTTCTCTGCTTGGAATTAGCATCACTTGCTCAACCTCAGTTGATTAAATATCCTTCTGTATCTCTCAGCCCTCAGTCCTCATCAGACCTTCAGGATACAGCAATGAACCTAAAATCCCCTCCTCACACCTTTCAGAAACTTTTAGGCAAGGAATTTTCTCAGCTAAACTTTAGAGTCCTATAACATAGATGCTGCAACCAAACCCTGATCCAGTCCCTCAACCCTTTCTCACAGTGGGTTGGAAGGAGTGAGACCCAGCAGCTCACCCTTGGGATGAGTGGGATATAAAAGGGAATGATAGGGTCTTTTGGCATTCAGATGTAAAAAATTAGGCAAAACTCTCCGCCTTTATCACTTAATGGAGAAACAGGATTATGAAGCAGAAGATAAAAAGTTAAATCTCAGCTGTAGTGTGACATTCTCCAAGCAATTTAGGGTTAGACATAGTCTTTCCCATCTGGAAAATGGGAAAGTCCTGCTTTTCTTCCAGTGTTTGTCTCGCCTTTAAAAATCCAAACTCTTCTGGGAGGTGCTTTGGGTGTCTTTGTACAACCGCCAGCCCTGTACAGCCTCCTCCTGGAAAGGATTTCTACATGCTGTTCCAACAAGACCCTTGGGCTGAACTCAGCCCCCCTCCAGTGACATAGACTCCTGTTCAAATGAGGGTGAGGAATTACCCAAGAAAAAACATCTTGCTTCAGCAACAATTATTGTATGATTCTAGGATACTAAGAAAAACCGAAGTGTGGAAGTGATGGGAACAGCAGAAGCAGTGATTAACCCCTTTTCCCCTGAACATCATAAGCAACAGAGAGAAGCATGTTCTTCACTTCCAAGAGATCACAGTCACCTGATTATTTATAGGGTGATCATGGATTTGTTCAGCCTTAACTGCAAAGCAATTTAATTCCTGGGGAAAGAAGGGAGCAGAAAGAAGCAGGGAAGAAATCAAGAAGGGACAGGGGAAAGAAATATAAATAAATTGGACGAAGAAAGATTATATATACTTCATACCCCCTCCCCCCCCCCAGCCCTCTTATAAATACAAAGATAACTTGTCTCTAGATGCCATCAGGATTCCCAGGCGGGTTATTCTTTTTGTTTCTTTATTTTTAATTACCCTTCTCAATTAAGCACACCTACAGATTGAATTAGACCTTAAGGATGCTTTTTCTGAAGTTTCTAGATACAAAGAAATTTTAGAAAACAATGATTAATATAGTGCACGTTAGACTGACTAGTACTCTCAGTGCTAACTGGTACCATCTCTTTGGTATCTTTAATGTGGAAGTTCTTTCTATAAGGCTGTGCCTGCTCCCAGATGTATTTGATTTCTTGCATTTGACATGAAAAAGCAGCCTTCAGGAAAATTGTAGCTGTAGGTTTCCATTAGCTGTAGAACAGATACAATTTCTTTTGTGACTAGAACTAATGCAATCTGCAAGGAAATCAATGCAGGTTCATGAGGAAATAACCAGACAGCTCTGAGAGTGTGCTGAAGTCTAACAGAGACATGGTCTGCTAACACTGAAAAATGCTCACTAGCCATGCTTTTGATTCTTTCTTCCCTCATGTGCCAAGCCTTCCTGATTATCGGGAGTGCATCATGCAGCTTCCAGTCATATAAATTTTTCACTCACTTTCATTGTGTCCTCTGGTATTTGCACTGTGAAGTGATCTGATTATTCAGTCCTGGATCCAGGAGTGTTCTCCACATTCACCTGGATTATCAATGTGAAAATCATACTGGAAGAGCTAGAGTCTAATTATTTTAAGCTTCTCCTTTACAAAGATGCTGGCTCTAATTGCTCCACACCTCTTCCAAATGCACTAAAGCATGTCTTCCTATTGGCAAATGAGAACTTTGTTCAGGCATGGTGTTTGTGTGTAAGTGCTAGAGCTTCTTTTAATGCTCATTTTAAATTCAGCATTGAGTTGGGTGGTTTCTAAGTTTAAAAAGGCTCTAAAGCAAAGATTTCACCATGTCAAATCTGCATGGAATGAAGAAAAAGTAACTGGTCCTAAATCCTCAGGGCAATGCTGGAAGAAAAACATGTCCCAGAAGGGGATAAAAGTGAAAGCAAATGGTGTAATTCATGCAGAGTTGAACATGGTCTTGGAAAAATGGAAAAGGGGATACAATACATAGAAAGAAAACTTGATTGCATTCAGGAAAAGAAAGTGTAGCTGCCACAAATGGATTCTCTTTGCATATGGGACCACAAGACTGTTGGTGTGAAAAGTCCAGAGGCAGAAAATAGATCACTGTTCTTTGAAAATACCTGCATTTGTGTTAATCTGCAAAACACAACATGGAAAAACCTGCTACTGTATTTGGTGAATAAAGAAGGAGCAGCAAATGTTTGGTATAAGTGTATACTTGCAGGTCAGGAATAACTTGTCGTGGACCACCATGGAGATAATACATTATTGAGTGTGTGTGTCCCTCCTGAGCTGGAAAACTCTTTCCAGCTTGCTAATGATTTTCTTAGGTTTAATAATTCAGGCTGAAATTTCCATTCTGGATGATTATTCCCTCCTCCCCCTAAATTCAGGCAGAGTTTATGAGAGTAGGAAGTGAGGGCAATGAGGGGGGTGTAGTGAAGGCATTTTTCGGTATTCCCAGTAATGTGTGGAATTGTACAAACCTCAGGCCATACAGCAACCTCCTGAAAGTTGTTAGGCATGATCTGTGCACCATAGTCACACTGAAGAGTTTTGCTATTCCATGGAAATCTGCTCCCTCAGTTAAACTGTGAATCTTGGCAAATAAAAGCAGTTTGCATGTGTTTGGTAAAGACGATGTAGGTCCAGTGTGGGTCCCTCATAGGGTCACAAGTCCCGCAGCAAACCTGCTCTAATGTGGGCTCCTCTCTCCATGTGGCCACAGATCATGCCAGAAGCCTGCTCCAGTGAGAGCTGCCCACAGGGTCAGAGCCTCCTCTGAGCATCCTCCTGCTTCACTGTGGACCTCCATGGGCTGCAGGACACATCTTGCCTCACCCTGGTCTGCATCACTGGCTGCAGGGGAATCTCTGCTCTAGTGCCTGGAGCACTTCCTGCCCTCCTTCAGCATTGACCTTGGTGTTTGCAGAGCTGTTTCTCTCACATATTCTCACTCCTTTCTTCTCTGGCTGCAATTTCTTCTGTGCAGCAACTTTTCCCCCTTCTTAACTATGTTATCCCAGAAGTGTCACCATCATCACTTGTGGTCTCAGCATTGGCTGGTGGAGGATCCATCTTGAAGCTGCTGGCATTGGCTCTATTGGACTCAGGGGAAGCTTCTGGCAGCTTCCAACAGAAGCCACCCCTGTAGCCCTCACACTAGCAAAACCTCGCCATGCAAACCCAGTACAGCAGCATACACCAGCAGAGCAGGGCGACAGCAGGACACAACTGTGTAAGTTATTTCTGCAGTTGCTCGAAGCGTTTTCGAACTTTCAAGTACACGACCGCGCTGCTTAATATTACTCATTCCTTCTATTTCTAATTACTGTATTAAAAGCCAAAGAACAAGAGAGTTTCTTGAGGCAACAGCAAAATCTCTCTCAGAAATCTCCTGGGATTTGTTTCAGGAAGCTGTATTTAATACTGTGATTACTGATGCGTGATGATGGGTCAACAGCAGGGCAAGAATCAGTGCACACAGGGTACAGCGCAGAGGGCTTGCTGCCATATGCCAGTGAAGCATGTTTGGTATATAGGACAGCTAATAGCAAAAGAGTTATAAGCAGACTGTTGGAGATGTGGATGTATCACAGTGTCCACTAAACCCAAAGCTTCTTGGCTGGGTAAGACAAAGCCACAATAACATAGGCTGTTCAAAAGGAATCTTGTGTTAGGTCCTCAACAGTCTAGTCCCTATAGTACAGAGTGTTGGGTCTGGTTTGATTTCTTGGAAACACTAGGCATGGGAATTCCTTTCAACAGAGCAAGTGGAGAAATACTTGCTGAGATTTGTACAAAACACAAGAGGAGGCCCACCAACAAACCCAACTCCCCTTATCCCCTGCAGTGCTCAATACCAAGGAACTGAGCAGAGGAGACCTTATCTTGCAAGAACAGAATGTGACAGGCTGATCAATTCCCTGCAGCAGTTCCAAGAACTACAGCAAAGATGAAGCTGACATTGAACACTGCAATAGCACACTAAAAAAGAGTAATTTTTGCCCCCAGTTGGAACAGCAGTTGAATAAGCAGTTTTTAAGATAAAATAAGAACTGAGATCCATCAGACCTCACCAGGGCAGCCTGCTCCAGGATATATGGTTTATAGACACTATATACAGCAGGTTCACTATCAGCTTGGCATCCGCTCAGACTTGGTATGGATATGAGCATGTGGTATGTGTGCAGACACCTTCTGGCATCTTTCTGCTTTTAAGCACTAAGCAGGATCAATAGTGATGTATTGAGAGAAATTTTAGCACCTCAAAAAGGATTTGAAAACTAGCAAAATATTATTAATTGCTGGATATGAATTTCAGTTCTGAGAGGATCAATTAAGCAGTACAGGCTTTCCTAAGAGCGCAGAAGTGCCAGAGTCTGAATCGAATCCCAACCAGGATAAATTTACTCTCACAAAATTACCTGAGAAAACATTAAACTAGGTACAGATGAAAGATGATATCAGCAAGGCCAGTTGCATAAACATCTACCAGCTCTCTACCGGAGGGATTTATGGCTCCTATAAGATCACACTCTTTCATTATTATCAGTACAAAACTGGTTAGCATCAAGCCAGTCAAGCTTTGGATTTGATCTATAGCTACATTTTGCACAGCAGAACGGCCATAAACTCCACCAGCAATACCTGGTTTTATATGAAATGACAAAGGAACTGGTTTTAGTTCTTAGCCATAGGGAAAACAAGCAGGTGCACTAATGCAGATCAAAACCTCCAGCTCAGTATGCAAACAGATACAGGAGAAAGAAGATACAGACTTCCTTATATTTAAAGTAAATTCATTTGCAAAGCTAAAACTGCAGACTGAAGATGGTAGCAGCTCCTGCTTTGGGATCCAGCCACCATACTGAAAGTCTTCATACCAAAGAAAAGCATCAAAAGCCTTGTCACATACAGCCATAGTCTCCAAGCCAACAGCATGGACCAGGCAGTAGGGTTATTCTAAAGCATCTTATGCTGTCGGTTACTGCAGCAGTTTGCCTTATTGCTTGGTGAGAGCCTGCATGGGGACACAGGCAGCTCCTGCCATTAGAGGAGCCCCCAAATCACAGTCATACCTAGCTCCCTGTGTAAGGCTGTAAATTCTGTCATGAAGTACAGA